>APFE031341104.1:92873-138342 GCA_000404065.3 Pinus taeda
TTCCCAATGCCACCAGTCTAATCCCAATTGGATTCTCCAAGGAAGAGTTATGCCAAATCTCCCACAGCGACCTAATTATAGACTAGTTCAGTAGAGCAAACTTGTACGACATGCTATGTGTCCCTGTTTCGACCTTTGGCTCTGAAAAATATAGACA
The DNA here is from genome assembly GCA_000404065.3 of Pinus taeda. Taxonomy (NCBI): domain Eukaryota; kingdom Viridiplantae; phylum Streptophyta; class Pinopsida; order Pinales; family Pinaceae; genus Pinus; species Pinus taeda. The sequence goes on from APFE031341104.1 coordinate 93,031, forward strand.
AGAAACTAAAGTCTGTCATCTTTTTGTACCTTCTTATGAAATTTCAATCTGATGCTCGAGAGAAATTTATGATGATTTTCCCCAGGTCACCTGTTTGGAATGTAATTTAGGAGTCTACAAAAAGACCAACTTCCTCAGATCATATATCTGCAAATATAGTGCGAAAAGCTGTAAAATTTGGACCCAACGTTTAGTGTGATTTCGTATCAAATGGGTTTTTTTTGTTGCTTCTGAAACATTGCAGAAAAAAAGTTATATTGAAAATTCCACTATGACCTATTTGGAGCAGCGAAACCCTAGAATCCAAAGCTCTGATACCAAATGTTATGAAACCAACTCACAAAAACATAGAAAAGGTAGATCAATGCCTTAGAATTCAGCCTCTTCAAGGGGGAAACCTCCTTTACATTACATAAATGAACAATTCTTCGATGATTCAAATGACAAAACCTCCTTTCTATATATAGGAGTCTAAGGAGTCACAATATAACCCAACTGACCTAACAATAATAATAGAAAGGAACAAAAATAACAATAGAGGGATCCTATGGGGCACGTTAATAACAATATGGGGACAATAGGGGCACAACAATATTAATAAGGGATACAAATACAATATTAATGGGGTAATCACTAGTATTATAGGGACCTAACACTTGAGGAGTGATATCCTGAGTACCCTATCTGCACAAATGGACACACTACAAGTAAACAGAAACAGATGGAATTGGAAAGGACTGTAGCTATATTTTGCCCAAAGTGCAGAAAGAAGCATCCACAGCAAGAATACCCATTTAACTCCATAGATAAATGCACAATCTGTGAGCTGAATCATGCAACAAGTTCATGCCCCTCCTTGCGAGGATTGAAAGTGGTCTTTTAAGGGGCAGACAAAGAGATGGAGCAGCTGTATTTTATGGGATCCAAAAAGCCATGAAAACCTCGACCAGCAACTGGAAATCAAGGTATGTTTCTAGATCCATCTCATTTTTTCAATAATTTTAATATGGTTCCTCAGTCCATGCCTTATCCACCTATGTGGCCCTAATATCATCTTCCACCTTGGCAATAGTAGGCTCCTCAAGCTAGTTCGAGTTCTTCATAGGCTTCGAACTAGCATGGACCCTCTCCTCCTGGGAATTTTCCCTGGTCAATGCCACAATAGCAACTCCAGTTTCCCTCTAATATGCCTCCTAGTAATCAACCTATTCATCCTCAGATTCATATCCAACCCAATCTAAATCCTAACAATAAAGGAGCTCAACAAGCTAACACTCTCAACCTACCTTCATACAACATCTCCACCGCATAACTTTATGAGATGAATTTGAGATTTGGGTGGGTAGTAGATGTCCAAACCTCACCTATTATCATTACACAATTTGGTAGTGAGGCAAAAGTATCAGAAACAATTGAGGAGGATTCGAACCAAGTCAGTAAAAATCAAACACCTCCTCAGCCGCTAATTACTCAAGAACACCGAGTTGAACCACCCTATCCGGAAAGATTGAACTTGAGTAAATAGATCCCTCAAGCTGAGTTTGATTTGTTAGGGGAGTCACAAAATTTGTTTATTAAGATCCACCTATTACAAGCTATGAGGGACGTACCTATATATGCAAAAATCTTAAGGAATATTGTGCTAAGAAGCCTAAAAAGAAATCAAGGGACCCACTCACCGTTCATGTGATGGGAAAGCTATCAGATTTTATGATGGGAAAGGTTGTGCCTGTGAAATATGGGGATCCCGAGAACTCAATTCTAACTGTGCAAATTAATGGAGTAGAAATTCCGAATGTACTGGTAGATTTGGGCGCTGCCATAAATGTCATTAAAGCTGAAAATATGCATGCTCCGGCTCTTCAAAATCTAAGACATACACCTATTATGTTAGAGCTGGCAAATTGATCTACAGTCAAGCTGGTAGGAAAGTTCAAAGATATCACAATCTCAGTCGATTCATGGCATTACCTTGTGGATTTCCTAGTGTTGCTAACACAGTCCCCAACTGGTGGCCATCCCCTGATTCTGGGAAGACCGTGGCTGGAGACTATAGATGCTTATATTGGGTGTCGTTCTGGGAACATGGTTATCTCAAATGGGCAAGTACTAAAAATATGGTGTTATACCCTCCTACAAAACCTAGCCCATCAGTGAAGCCAGTTGGCTGCAAGAAACCTTTACTAGAGGAAGAGCCAGAATCTGAAAATGAGGAATTAAGACCAGTCCTTACTATTGCGCAGGCCCTTCAGTTGAAAACAAAAACATAAGATGACACAATTACCGCTTTTATTAGTGATCCCTGTTCTGTTTCAGATTCAAATTAGCGAATCCTGGAGTCTGACTTGAGCTGTAAAATGCAGGAAAATATTAAAACAACAAATGGATTTGAAGAGCTACCTACAACTATGTCCTGTGACAACATTTCTGTGGAGATAGAGCCAAGGAAGACCCTAAATATTAATCCAAATTTGTCAGAATCCTAGACAAAGAAACTCCTAGATGTTGTTTGAAAACACAAAGAAGGCTTTGCTTGGGACTACACATACATGAAAGGGATTCCTGCCAACCTATGTACCCATCATATATACATCAAAGAGGATTCTTGCCCTGTGAGACAACCCTAGAGGAGGATGAACCCCGCACTGAAAAACATTGTCAAGAAAGAACTTCAAAAATTGCTAGATGTAGGATTTATTTACCCCATTTCGGACAGCCAATGGGTTTCCCTGTTGGTGATTGTCCCCAAGAAAAATAGTAAATGGCATATATGTGTGGATTACAAAGAATTAACTAAGGCAACATAGAAAGACCATTTTTTGTTACCGTTCATTGATCAAGTCTTGGATAATTTGGCTGGGAAGAAGTTCTTATCCTTCCTGGACGGATTTAGTGGGTACAACCAGATCCAGATAGCTCCTGAAGATCAGGATAAAACCACTTTCAGATGCCCTTGGGGAACCTTCACATATAAGGTCCTTCCATTTTGTCTCTGTAATGCACCTACAATGTTCCAAAAGGAAATTTTGGGGATTTTCTTTAATCTAGTAGATGACAGTCTTGAGATTTATATGGATGATTTCACTCCATATGGGGACTCATTCGAAGAGGGGTTGGAGAAACTAGAAAAAGTTCTTGAAATATGTAAAGGGGTGCACGTCTCTTTGAGTACAGTAAAATGCCACATGATGATGGAGGAAGGAATAGTCTTGGGGCATTTACTTTCAGCTGCTAGAATTCAAATGGATCCAACTAAGATAAAGGTAATATTGCACTCCCCGATACCTAAAACACCCACACAGGTACGTAGTTTTATTGGTTGTGATGGTTATTACAAGCGTTTTATAGAAATTTTTGCTAAAATAACACATCCACTTTTTCAATTGCTGACAAAAGATGTAGATTTTGTGTCGATAGATGACTATGATGTAGCCTTTGTGAAGATCAAGGAACTTTTTTGTAGCGCTCCGATCCTTCGAGGGCCAGACTAGGTATTACCATTCCATATTCATGTTGATGCTTCTCAGACAATAGTTGGGGTAGTTTTGGGATAGCAAGTGGACAAGGTACCATATGTAGTTTACTATGTTAGTAAGAACTTGGCTCCTATTGAGTTAAACTACTCAGTGACTGAAAATGAATTCCTTGCTGTCATCTGTGCCATCAACAAGTTTCGGTGTTATATTATCAGTTATCCCACCTTTGTACATACTGATCATGCAACAATCAGGTATATGATGAAAAAACACATTACTCCTGGTCATATTACAAGATGGCTTTTGTTACTTTAAGAATTTGACATTACCATAGCAGATAAACCAGGAAAGGGCAATGTGCTTGCTGATTTTCTCTCTAGCTAGAAAATAATGTTGAAGATACACCCATAGAAGATAGTTTTCCAGATGAGCATCTCTTTGTAGTTTCTGCTAACACTCTGTGGTATGCAGATATTCTATCTTGCTACAAGGAAGGTACCTTGTCACTTGTCATACAGGGAACAATTTTTTTTTATTCATCATAGTACCCGATATTCATGGATGGCAGGGTACCTTTTTCACACAAGGATTGATAAGCAAATTTGGCATTGTGTATCTGAGGATTACATCTATGAGATATTGAAGGTTGCCCATGATGGCCCTTCTGGAGGACATTTTGCAGATAAAAGAACAGGCCACAAGGTGCTACAAATGGGATATTACTAGCCTTCTATCTTTTGTGGTGCTCGAGATTATGTTCGAAGATGTGACAATTGTCAATGCATGGGGCAACCTGGAAAATCAGATGAGATGCCACTACAACCCCAGGTAGTCCTTGAACATTTTGAGAAGTGGGGAATTCATTTCATTGGACCTTTCAACCCACCTTCTCATAAAAAGGTTCGCATTATATTCTACACTAATTATGTGACTAAGTGGGTGGAAGCCAGAGCGGTTGCGAAAGCAACATAACATGTGGTTACAGATTTTCTTTTTAAAGAGATTTTTGCTCGATATGGTACTCCAAGGGAGATTGTTTCAGATGGAGAGGCATGGTTCACATCCCACATGATAGCAAGGCTTATGCAGAAATATGGGGTTAAACACAGAGTGACAACTCCTTACCACCCCCAGGTGAATGGACAGGTAGAAAGTACAAACAAGGTATTGGAAATATCTTGACAAAAACTGTAGCAAGCCGTTGCCAGGATTAGTCTCAAAAACTTCCAGAATCTCTCTGGGCATATAGGACAACATGGCGAAATACAACTAGGTTTTCACCATTTGAGTTAGTTTATGGGAAATCCCCCTTTTTTCTGGTTGAATTTGAGAGAAACACGCTTAGAACAGCTTTGGAAGTAGGATTAGACTTGTCAGAGTCCCAGAAACACCTGCTGGAACAACTCAATGAATTAGATGAAATCTGTTCAGTGGCTTTCTAGAAAACTATTGTTATTAAACAACAGAGAATGAAGTGGCATGATAAATTTATCAAGAACAAGGTGTTTCATATAGGATATTGGGCATTTCTATATGACTCTCAGTTCAAAGATTTTAAAGGGAAGCTTCGCACTCACTGGATGAGACCCTATGAAGTGGATGTTGTGTTTGACAATGGAATAGTCGGATTGGTTACAATAGATGATACTCGTACTTCTTTCTTATTGAATGGACACCGTCTGAAATTATATCATAATCCAACTTCTAAGAATGCCTTCATCAAACATATCTCTGATAAATCTGGTTTGATGGTTGTTGGTGCAGAGAATGCTCTCTTTGCCCTCTAAATAATAATAATAATAATAATAATAATATGTGGTTACTATTGACTTGTTTGTCTTTTGCAGGGATAATGATCAAAATATGACAAGGAGGAGCTGAAAGGAAATTTTCTAAGTAATAGTTGATGCTATTACTCTATCCGTGCTATTACTCATGAAATTTTTTCCAAGTGACAGATGTTGTTACTTTTTCGGTGCTATTATTCTACCAATGCTGTTACTCCGCTGGTGCTGTTACTCTGTCAGTGCTATGACTCCGTCGGTGCTGTTACTCCGCCACTGTTGTTACTCTTGAAAAAATTTCTATGCGACGAATGTTGTTACTCCGTCGGTGCTGTTACTCCATCGGTGCTATTATTCTGCTAGTGCTGTTACTCCACTCATGCTGTTACTTCGCTGATGTTGTTACTCCGTCAGTGCGATTACTCCTTCAGTGTTGTTACAGACGGCCACATTTAAGTTGGGGGGGTCCTGTCATGAATAAATGATGGTGTACTTAAAATACAATAATGATACATCATTACTAAATCTGATGTGAAAGTTTACCCAAAAATACCGTGATTTTGTAATAATGACCATGACGCATTGGAATTTGAATTTTGTATGCCAATAACCTATCGGTCTTTTCCCAATGCATCGAAATTAATTACTGTAATTATTCCATTATGCTACCATAATTCGCCATCATTCTTTGCAATTTCCAAAATCTACCAACCATTTTCATTATCCTTTTACCTCATGCCCCACCATGTTGTTGCCATTCCTGTTGTTAGTGTTGATTACTTCTACTCTATCCCTAACAGCCAACTGCATCCACTGTGCTGTCACTGTTTCTACAACGATGGGTGGATTGGATGTGCATCACAAGCTAGAGGATACCACATTGGTCCGCAACAACATGGAAGTGTGGAAGATCTTCATTAATGTAGGTTGGGACATTTATCTCGATAGGTTACAGGGGCTTGACGAAGGAATTTCAGTAGAATTTTCACTTAACTTGGGTGAAGAGAGCTCATAGGTTAGAGGGATAGAAATCCTTGTCACAGAGGAAGTCATCGTAGAAGTTAGTGGATTAGCCTGGCAAGGATAGAGCTGGTTTTCACGGAGAACCTCCCTCTCGGAGTTCCCGGAAGCATTCCTGTAAGCTTGTGAGAGCATTGTTCAAAAAGGTTGGGGGTATGATCGGAATTCATTACCACATCCATGGGGCGATGTAGCAAGTTTTGTAATGAAATACAGAACTTGTGAAGGGAGGTACACCACTATATTTAAGTATCACTTCAGGGTGCTAGCTCGCCTCCGATTTCCACAGTCAAAGGTCTTCTCGTTGAAAATGCCTTTCTTTTTGTAAAAAGCCTCCAACTAATGGTACAATCTACCCGAAGCTCGTGACAAGTTGCAACAGTCATTACCAACCATGGGTTGGTTCGACTATTGGTTATGCATGCACTAGCCCAGTTTCAAATTCTGTGGGAAATATTCTGGGAATTGATAGAAGAAGAGACAACTATTATAGCTGTTAGGGAAGAGGAGCTAGAAGGAATGGAAGAGGAACCAACAACAGAGGATGAATACGTAGATCAAGAAGAGCCGGAAGAGATGTAAATGGAGGCCGAAAAATCAGAGCAAGGAAGGGAGCTTGAAGTGGTAGAAATAGTCGATGTTGTTACACAAGAACTAACCTGGACTGTGGAGCCAATGGAAGAATAGGTACCAGGGCAAGGAAGGTCGGAGATGGAAGAAATTGTCAGTATCACAGTTGAAGCTATACCATAAGAACCAACCTTGACTGTGGAACCGATGGAAGAAATTGTCAGCACCATGGCCGAGGCTGTTCCATAAGAACCAACCTCGACCGTGGGGCCAATGGAGGAAGACAAACTAGGGGAGGAAAGAGATGAAACATAAGAATTTGTTAGTGCCACAACTAAGGCTATTCCATAAGAACCAACCTCGACTATGGGGCTAATGGAAGAATACGGACCAGGGCAAGAGAGACCCAAGGCAGAAGAGACTATGGGGCTGACAAAGGAAGGAATTATGGACACAATGGATGGGGTTGACACGGTGATATAGGAGTCCACCTTTATTAATGACATGCCAGAGGAAATAGTGCCAGCGTCATCTACTTAGGAAATGTTGGATACGGGCAATGGTGTCCCACAGGAACCACCACCAACCCATTCGGCTCTGAAAAATGTGGAAGAAGTAAATTCTGAGGTTGACGTTGCTCCACAAGAACCAACGTCAACTGCAGGATAGGAGGCTGCACAGGAGGAAGTCTCGAGCTAGAGCGGAATTGTTGCCGATAAGGGAAAAGAGCTCAAAGTCACAGTCATGACTGTTATAAACCAGGCAAAAAACATTTTTCAGTTTTCTTTTTGTGCCTCCATTTTGAAAGGGGTGAGGGTGTCTCATTCTCCCCAACACTTAGAGGAGGAGGTTGTTGTTCCTCCTATTCTGAAGTTTGATGGGTCGATTAAAGGCCCAATTGTTGCTTGTCTATTGGTTGCGGACTCCCAGAAAGACTATCCCAAAGGACAGAGGGAGGAAGAACACCCCACAAAACCACAAGAACAACAGTGGGGTGATGAAGGCATTGTTTGAGCAGATGCCCTGGAACCCAGAGGAGAGGAAGAAGCAGGTGCTTCTGAAACAGGGGAACCAGGAAGGGAGATTCCAGTCGAAATGCCAGTGGATATTCCTCTAGTTGATCCAAAATTGACGAAACAACCCCAGAGTAGGCTGAGGTAATTGTTAAGAAGGAAGCAGTTTCTCCCGAAGAAGGGGGACCAAGCAAGATGGTCCTGATAGATGAATATGTAGATACTCTCCCAAGTAATCCTCCACATAATGAACTAGCTACAAGGCCGGTTGGGGTGGTTGTCAAGCAAGAAGTAATCGAGGGAGAGGAATCGAGGCAGTAGAACCCGACAGAAGGCCTAGAAGATATTCCTCCAAGTAGTCCACTATGTGTTGGACCAGCTGCAGAGTAAGACGAAGCAATTGTTAAGCTGGAGTGGATAGAATTGTGCAAGCAACGAAGGCCACCCCTTAAAAAGAAATACCGGCTACAATTCAAGGATATAATGCAGTTGAAAACAGAGGTTCGGAGACTGAGGAAGCAAGTGCATTGACTCAAGAAACAATTAAGGAAGTATAAACAGTAGGCTAAGGAGCCCAAAGTTATGGTGGCTGAGGCAAAAACACAGATAGACAATGTGCTGATGACCTTTGTTACTACTCAAACAGACCCTATCGAGCACTTGTTCGAAGGCCATGAATTCTCCTTGACAGCTGAGATTCAAACATGGAAATCCACCACAGCCCGCTACTAGAATGAGGTAGAAAGAGCCCAGGAGCAACCGTCCAAAGCTATTTTCGAATATGTGGAGCGCGTGGACAGATTACGGCTTAGATATACCAAGCAGTAGCTCAAGGTAGAATGGCTGGAAGGACAAGTGAAGGAATTAAAGGCTGACAAATAATAGATGTTTAGCTTGGCACAAGAGGTAATGACATGCTGCACTCCTGCTTCTATCTATGCCTTGTTCTTGCATGAGAGATTTATTTTCTTTTGTTTGGAAAGCATTAAGAAGGAGATTAGTCATGAAATTGAGGACGATGTACAATTCCTTCGTATAATGAGAATCCATGACTTAGCAACTCAACACTTGATGTGTGAGCTCTATCTGCATGGATACCTCCTATGTGTAGACAAAGAATTTAATCCAGTCCCATATGTGGGGGACATTCATTTAAGAACTTTTACCTCCTACACTCTTAATCAGATAAATTGGCAGAAGGCTTCCAATACATTTGAGTCAAATCAAAACACAAAGCCTCTTATGGTGAGAGGAGAGCACGAATGGTCAATAACCACGTACAATAAGCACACCACCTTTTTAGAGATCGAGGGAATAGAGAATGGATGTTGAGGACAAAGAGGTGGTGCATTGACCTGTTTGTCAAACAAATAGTCACATTCGAAGATGAGGCCCTTGATAGTTTCCAGAAAAGGTGGATGATGTCACCCACATCTGTCCAGAACAGGGAACCTCTTGGAGCACCAAATTTTGCATGAGCACTTAGTCAAGTTCCAAGATATGTGGCATGTGTCCAAACATGCAGGGTCCGGTGATGGGAATTTGGTTCAGGTTCCTTGTCATTTGGTTGCCAGTAGAACACTATACCCAAACGTATAATGTACTAGATGATTGGTGGAAGGAAGTCCTTCTCTTAGAGGGATACAAGGTCCCAGGAACATACATGGTAGAAGAATATGATCTTGCCCAACTCCACGGGGATCACAACTGATCTAATCCAGACCTGCAGAGGTAGTGAGTTGCATGAGGGCATGTATAAATCTAGTTTGGGGGAGATGTCAGGCACCAGATCTGCTTACCTTTTCCTCACATTTCCACCCATCCTTTCATCCTTTTTGCACTAATTGACATGCATTTATTATGATAAACCTATGAGGTAACCCTCCTTTCTTTGTCTCTTGGAATATTTAATTGATGAAGTGAAGTCACGAGGGTTTTGCCTATGCGAACTACTAAAATTTGTTATGTTCGTAGATTCTGATGAGCATATAGATCACTTTCACAGCATGTAGCAGCAGTTTCGTGATTCACAATAGCTGTTCAGCAACACTGAGACAACATAACCAACTTGTAGTTGTTTTCAAGCCTATTTTGGATCGTTTCTGTTCTCGCTCTCTTGGCAACTAGTGCTTTTCTAAACTGTTGTATATTTTGGGCATTTAGTTGTCTAGTTTTGGGGAATATTTTATTACCCATGTATTGTATAAAAATGGTTTTATTCCTGTGCGAAGGGTTAGCCACACAGAGATATGTATTGTAACAACTTCTTCACAAATTAATAAAATACAAGCAATTTTGTTGTTCTATCTTTAGCTGTAATTTAACACAACCCTAATCAGAGAACTGGGCCCGCTCTTCCAATCAGGTGCTACGTTTTTCCTTTTATGTATGTTGTTTTACTTGTTGTGTTTATTTCTTTATTGTTGTTATAGATCCTTATAGATTTCTGTGAATGCTTTTTAAGTTCTGCGATTTAATTTCTATTACTATTACAAAGATGTGTTGATTTCTTAATCACAATCCTTGGTTGATGTAAGGTTGTAACCTTGCCCATGTATATACCTTGCGTGTTGCCTTGAAAGTTGTATGCACCCAGATTGATGAATTAATGTAGGAAAGGGTTGAATATTTTATTCACACTTGGACACCAACACCTATAATATTATAAGATTTTGGTAAAGGTACTTGCCTTAAAGGATGAAAATGGTGTGTGACACAAATTGTTCACCCTAAAGTGGGCCAAGGGTGCTAGTCTAACATACTATTCCATTATAAGGTTATGGTAAAGGTACTTGCCTTAAAGGACCCAATGAAGTGTGACAAAAATTGTTCAACCTAAAGTGGGCCAAGGGAATTAGTCTAACATACTCTTCCATTTTAAAAAGGTTGGCATAAGCCACCTCACTAAATGTGCCTTGTAAGATTATAAGATTTTGGTAAAGGTACTTGCCTTAGATGACCCAACTGTGTGTGACACAAATTGTTCACCCTAAAGTGGGCCAAGGGCACTAATCTAACAAACTCTTCCATTGAAAAATTGACTTTGATGATACGAGAAGGTGGTTTAAGGGTTGAAATGATCCAATTTTTGTCTTAATTAATGATGTATTGTTGATAAAATAATTTGACATAAGTCTGATAGACAAGGGTTCCATCTCTTTAAACCTAAAGGGTTCTTATAAATGAATAAATAAAAAATTAAAAATACACTAGAAAAAATTAAATTTATCATATCATTATTGTTTGCTTCATTATTATAGAATTAAAGTACAATGTTTTCAATTTAACAAAATCCTATCAACCTCCCCTTGCACCTTTTGGGGCAATTTCTAGTTTTTAATTTATTTTGACATGTTTTTATTATAAAATTTGAATGTTTAATATTTTATCAAACATGTAATTTTTAGTTTATTTTGACTTTTACACTCAATTCAATGTATGAAAAAAATCTACTTTTTCTTTTAGGTGAACTAGATTCGATTCCTATTTATTGTTTTTGACTTCTTCTTTTCACTTAATTTAAATCTTAGGGCAATCCACTTTAACATGTTCTTTCATTGGTTTAACCGTAGCCTTAATTAAGTCAGTTGACCTCGCTTCATAACCTCAACTTTTCAAGTTTATCATTGTTAGACACCCAAGATATTGGCCATTAAGACCCTGCATATATAGAGCCTCACTAACTATGATGGAATTGCTCAATTTTTCACTTCACTTTTAACACTCTATAGAAATAACTCAAAATTTGTAGTTGCTAATGAAATCTGACTGAAATCAATATTCAAAAATTTCTTCTACTAAATTCTGCGGAAGGAAAACTGATAATAGAAAAGCATGCAATAATTTAATCATAATGAACACAGTTTTTTACTAGGGAACCCAACTGGGAAAAACCACTCCTATGTTTATATTATATCAGATGAAAAAAATTATGTATTATAAAGAAAAATTCAATGGTTGAAGCTCCCTTTGCACTACAATATCAATCTCCTCCTCCTGAAGAACTGCTCAATACTTAGCCAATTCAACTTGCAAGGAAGCTCCTATTTCCTTGCGCAATTCATCCCCTAAAAAATAGGGAAATGTCCTATTTCATTGTGCAATTCCCAAGAGAAATAACTCACATGCTCAATACCAACACTGTACACTTACTGGTATATAATGATAATTACAATTATGCCTTTTTCCTCCACTTCACTAGGCAATTTGAATTGCATGCATGACTAGGGATAGTTTTAGTAAATCGACTGTTTAACTGAGAGTTAGTTGAGTTGACAATAGTTAAACTACTCAGCTGAACTCATACTGAATCTATTTTAGACTAAAGCTCAGATAAATGAATTTCACTAAATATAACACCTCTATATAGATATATATTAGCCACCAACTTGCACACAACTCTACTTCTATCCCAAAAACTCAAATTGAATGGATTAACTAAGTGATTTGACCATGTCACTCAGGTTGATTGCCTGACAACTCATAACCCTGAAGTGGAAATTTGAATTTCTCCATTTTACTAAGGCACAAGTCAAATGAAGCCTTTTCTTACTACAATTTAACACTCCCTCTTAACAAGAAAAGGGTTATGAACAACCCCAACCCTGCTCCTATGGAACTCACACTTGCCTCTTGACAAAGCCTTTGTCAAGTTGCTTGCATCCCGCTCTCCTATAGGAATGTATTGTGATATAACAATCCTCCTCTACACATAATCTCTGAATTGATGATACCTAATGTCTATATGATTGGACCTATCACAAAAGACTAGATTTTCAGAGAGTTTTTTACAACTTTGTTTGTCATAGTGGATCAATATAGGATCCATCCCCTGACTAAAAAGACCAACCAGGATCTTCCTCATCCGAATAGCCTCACATGTTTCTTGAATAGAATCCATATACTTGGCCTATACTAAGATGAGTGCTGCTTATCTTTGTTTCCTACTATACCAAGAAATTGTTGCTGACCCAACACTAAAGACTGCTCCTGGTGTACTCTTTGCATCTGAGCTACTCCCTACCCAATTTGAATTTGTGAAGCCTTGGAGCTTCACTCCATCAATCTGCCTATACCATAGACCAAAGTCTGTTGTTCCTTTAAGGTATCTTAGAACATGTTTTGTTTCTTCTAGTGAAGCGTGGTAGGCTCCACCATGAACTGACTATGTTGGTTCAATGCTAAACAAATATCGAGCCTTATGTTCACTGAGTATCAAGGACACCACCAACTATGTGTAGATAGTTCCATCTACTTCCTCCCCCATAGAAGCATCCTCTTTCGTCTAGTTAGTACCTAGAAGATTATCAATTGGTTTGCAATCCTGCATGTGGAATCTATGAAGGATTTCAAAGGTGTACTTCCCCTGTCCAAAAAATATCTCTCCATATCCCTCCCACGCCACCAAGCCAAGGAAGTAGTGCATCAAACCCATATCCTTCAAATTTTCATCCATGTCAGAATCAAAGCATCCACATAGAGAAGTAAGAAGAGAAGAAAACCATTTGCCATGACGTAGTAGAGATTTCCATCTGTTTTACTCTTAATGCAATGCCCCACTTAAACCTTATCCTGCAAATTTTAGTAATGTTTACATTACCTGAAAATATTGAGAAATATTGGTGAATAGTTTCATTTTGGAAACTATAAATTTATTCACTAATATAAATTCATTATTTCTATTTTTCCCAACTTGCCTTCTCAAATTGAATCTTAGGTAGGATATGGTCTTCTTCCATTATTTCAAATTATATATATATATATAATATATATATATATATATATATATATATATATATATAATTATATTATATATATATATATAATATAATATATATATATTATATATATTCATCTCACATTCCCCAATGTACTCTCACATTTACTTGGGAGAAAACATGGCCTCTCCAACTAATTATCAATATATATATTCATCTCACATTCCTCAATGTACTCTCACATTTACTTGGGAGAAGACATGGTCCTCTCCAACTAATTATCAATATATATATTCTTCTAACATTCCCCAATGTACTCTCACATATACTTGGGAGAAGACATGGTCCTCTCCAACTAATTATCAATATATATATATATTCATCTCACATTCCCAAATGTACTCTCACATTTACTTGGGAGAAGACATGGTTCTCATCTCACATTCTCAAATGTAATCTCCCATTCATTACCCAATTTTATATTCATATCACATTTCCAAATGTACTCTCAGATTTACTTGGGAGAAGAGAAATCAATTGTAAGTATAAAGGGAAAATTAATGACATTAATGAGAGGTGGATGAGGTGGAGAAGAGAGGAAGGGCATAAAAAGGGAAGAAGGAAGGGAGAAAGGGAGGTTGGGTCTTGCTTGGGTCTTTGGGGGTTGGCTGTGATTTTTAGTTGGTTGAGAGTGATTTTGGAGACCTAAGGAACCTGTGGAGGTTTCTTGGGTTAGTTGAGAGGAGGGAAATATTGTTTACCTTGGTCTTGGAAACACACACTACATCTGGTTAGACTTGGGCCTTGAGGGCTAGGGAACCTATGGAGGTTTCTTGGGTTAGGGATTTATTTCCTAGTTGGCTAGGAGGTAAATCCAGTTGGGTTAGTCAAGAGGAGCGTCTCAGGAGGAGCGACAACTCAAGGGAATCTCCACCAACCACCGTTACAAGTATTCCTCTATGCATAGATTACTCAGGTAAATTATTAAAATGAAAATTTCACTATAAGTTATAGGGATTAGAATGTAAATGGTAAATTTTTCATTGTTAAAAGTCTTGTAAGAAGGTAAATTATTGCCTCTTATCGCATTTTAAATTCCAGAGAAATTAGATCTGTTAGAAGACCCTAGGATAGGGCCTTACACATGGTATTAGAGCTTTGGTTCAAAATCTGGACCCAAAGCCCACTAAACCCCAAATTCCGCTATAAAGAGCTTGTAACCCTCATAAGGAATTGTAATCCTAAAATATATTCATAAAACAAATTGTTTTTAGAATGAAAAAAAAGGAAGAAGAAGAAGATACCCGCTTTATTGCCATAAAAGAAATATGATGACACTCTGCACCATGTCCGTCCATGCAAATGCCAATGCGTTCGCTAAGAATATTTAACTCTATATAATAATTATATTTGCTAATTATCACATTATCAATTTTATAGCTTTTGATAATCCTTCCATTTTAGTTACAACATCGTGATTGATCAATTCTTGGATTATCTAATTGTCAGAAATATACACCTTGCAAAAGATCTCGAGGAATGTTGCAGAATTTATTTTTAGAGATTTTTCTTATTTCAAAAGTTGCATTCTTCATTTTATTAGTGCCACTAATCCCAAATGCTTATTGAGTTTAATATATTGATTTGAGGGTATAATTCCCACAAATGATACTAGAGAAACATCAAAGCTATGATTAAGAGCATATGCTAAGCATTAGAAAATTTAACCCTTAATATATGGCTCACGTGATGTTTTGCATCATATAGCCTCATGGAGAGTTTCTTCTACCTATTTGCAATCGAGGTGGAAAAATTTGAATTGCCTTGCTCTTGGGATTTGCTTATGCTCAAGGTAGTAGTTTTGTTACTCCAATGTTTTTATAGCAATTATTAAGCAGAACAAGGAATCCATGAAACTATTCACTCTTATATTACATGGTTAATCACCTGCCATGAGTGTAGGTATGGTATAGAAGCCTCCAAAGCACTATACAAACTCTCTACACCTTCCATCACTACGACAAAGCCACAACAAGTTGTTGACTAGAGGCTGATACACAACGATTTGCTTCAAAGGATAGGCAGAGGCAAAATGAGATGTAGTGAAAGGAAATGCTCAAATTTGGAAACCAACCTCATTAAGAATTACCCCCCAAAGCTTTGATGGTTCTCCAATGCCATGGTGCATTCTCAGGGTCAAAGGTCAGTTCCCATGTAGGCTAGTAGTGTAGATATTGCTTCAAAGTAAAAACACATGGCTTTCCATTCAAATGGAAAATCCCAACATGAACAAACTTACCATGCTCCAGTTCCTGAACCACAAAATTGAGTTAGCAATGTAACAGAAAGTCACTGGAATAGATAACAGGTTGAAACAGTCCAGGGGAACTCTACACAGAACCTTGATAAGTGGCACAAAATAATGGTAGTAAAATTGACATAAAAATGAACAACTGAACAAGCTATAATGGTATTTATGTTAGATGCTACAAGTGAATAAATTCTGCAAGAAAGGATGTGGTTTTCAAGACCAAAACTCGAGCTTGTTATAATTGCTCTGAGATTGGTCTTGTAATATTTTGTTGGTTCTTAAGGGCAGGGACTAGACTTAATGCTGTTGCACGCATATTTGTTAAGGATTGGTTCCTGATAGATTTGGGTAGGAGATGCTACATTGAAAATTCTTCTGCAAACATTGTCATTAGAATCATGGGGATGGCTAATGGCATGAATGGGTGGTGGTTGTTCATGGCTGTGTTGGGACTTTGTTCAAGTATGTTGCCATTTATATCTATGGAAGAGGAGGTGCCGATAGTGCATCTGATCTACCATAATGTACCTCTGCTAATTATGGATGATAAGAGGCCTAAAAGAGCTAAGGAATCTATTTTTTTGGAGGACGAGGATAAGGAGAGGCATAAAAGAGATGAAGAGTTTGATTCTTCGGAGGACAAGGTTCCTTCCAGAAACATTATTGGAGGTGTTCCCCTCCGTTGGTATAAAGACGAGCAACACATTGGCAATGATATTAAGGGTAAGAAGATCAAGAAGCAGCCTAAAAAGGACCAGCTATATTCATTCCTTTCAGTACAAATGATTCCAGTGAAGGGAGTAAGGTATATGACAAATATAATGATGAAGAGGTTGAGCTAACAAAGGAGGAAAACAATTTTATTAGTAGATTACATAAAGGCACAATAGCTCATGCTGTATTCAATCCATATGAGCCTTATGTTGATTGGTTTGACTGGAAAGATAAGGGTCATCCCTTGTCTAATGCCCCAGAACCCAAGTGGAGATTTATCCCATCAAAATGGGAAGCTAAAAAGGTTTTGAAGCTTGTGAGAGCAATTCGGAAAGGATGGATAACATTTCAGAAAGCTGAAGAAAATACTCACTTCTATTTGATGTGGGGATATGATCTCAAACCATTAGAAAAAATGGCAAATGGGATGAGTTATATCCCAGCCCCAAAACCAAAGTTACTTGGGCATGAAGAATCATACAATCCTCCACCTGAGTATATTCCAACATAGGAGGAGATCAATTCATATCAGCTTATGTATGAGGAAGACCATCCTAAATTCATCCCTAAAAGGTTCAACTCATTGAGAAATGTTCCAGCTTATGACAGATCCCTTCCGAGATATTTGAGCGATGTTTAGACCTATAATTGTGTCCAAGAACTCAGAAAAAGCGTATTAACATTGACCCTGAATCATTGATACCTAAGCTTCCTAAGCCTAAAGATCTGCAACCTTTTCCCTTTATTTGCTTCCTTGAATATAAAGGCCATACAGGCACTCAGTCTCTTTTCCATATGCATGGGTTGGAAACTCTGTAACATAGTGCCCTGGTCAATGTGTCTGGCCCTTCCACCAGCCTCTCTATGAACCTTAGACCATACCTCTGGTAGCCCCTAATGCCGATGTGGGCGTGGATGGTATGATCATAAACATTGCCACTGTGCTTGTGGGGACTAGTACAAATCCCTTCAATACTGGTTTTTTCCAAGGCGATGCTGCTCTATCTCTGGAGGGCGTGTCTACTTGCAGGGGAATGTATGGAAGAGGGGCATATCCCGGATATGTAGGCCAGCTCTTGGTAGACGAAACTATAGGAGCCAAATTCAATGCACAAGGGCTCAATGGTCGCATGTTCCTCCTTCCAGTCATGTGGGACCCTCTTACCAATAGTGCAAGACCTTGGTTTAATTTCAACAGATTTGTTCTACTTAGTCTACAACAATAGTTCTCCTTGAGCTTTTGTAGGGTACAATTTGTGCTGAAAGCTGTTACAAATCCTTATCCTTTTTATAAGTTAGACCTTGTACCCAAAACTATTGCCTTCTATTAAATACGATACAAGGAATTGGGGCAGCTAGATCTCTATTCACTGTTCTATTCCCAGAATGAAGTCACAACGGAAATATGCATTTTGCTTTTGTATGATTCCTCCAATATGTGTGAAATGGTTTGTCTATGAACACCATAAGAGATAATGTAGATCGCTAGCTAAACTCGAATGGATTTGGAATTTTGAATAGACTTCAAGAGTAGGAAGAGGAGGCCTTATGATCTTTATTATCAGTCTTTGCATTACTGTTATGTCAGGGAAATGCTACTGTAATGTGAGCTAAAGGAACTCACATTGTTGAAGGATTGTAGATTCGTATAAACCCCGCCTCAGGAATTCAGACCATCCACACTTGGATGCTTAACTTCAAGGCTTGCATTATATCTAAGAAGAGGACTTGTATAACCCAAAAAATTTGCTTATGTTTATGTCAAAATTGCTTGCTTTAGTCTTTATGTCTCTTTCTATCATTGTTATGCCCAAAAGGTAAATTCACAACACCGTATTATAGGTATTACATATCTCTTTCCATGGATCGGTATTATAGTTGAAGCCAAGGAAGGAACAATACTATATGCATCACTAGATCATATCATTGTCCAAATAGAAGAGACTTCTCATATGACTGTCATGTCAAAATTGCATGTAAGGAGTAGCTCGGATCAAGGAACAACTTAGATTACAGCCTCATATTATAGTCGTGTCTCATGAGATGACAAGCATTAAAGTTGATTTGGATCACTGGGAAAAGTAGGAATTTAGGTCCCTACTTCATAGGGTTAACCTAAGAAATTAGCTATACTTTAGAGTAGAACCATAGTCTAGTTAAATAGATGGATGCACATCAATATTTTCTATGGGAGGAGAATAACTCATAACATAGTCCAAAGGACTTGCGTCTCTGTTGTAACATAGTAAGGAATCTTACATCACATTCGGAACATATGCCATTATAGAACCTCACATCCAAGTCAAGAAGAGACTAGCAACGAACTACAGGATTATCATCTTAGGGTAATAGTCACATGTTTGTAGCCTCAGAAATTCATAGAAGATTTCACATCACTGTTGTGTAAGGAGATGACTTGGAATTCAGTCTAAGGGATCACAATTTGAACCACAAAGTAATATATATTTTCATTACAGAGGAGCTATCCCATATCACAAAAGTGCAAACTCTTATCATTCCTTGGATAATAGACCTCTATCACTCTTTTTCTCTTTGTTGGATAGGAAATAACTTCTTCAAGAGATCCAGAATTCTTCCACTGATTTGTCCATCAGACAGTAGCATCTATGAATCATCATATACCTGTTTCTTAGTTTTCAGAATAGGCTACTGGTCCTTGAGAAAGGTCATGGAGATAATCCCATTAGACTCCATTTTAAGTTGTACCCAATGTCCCTTTTTCATTCTTGGGACTTATTTTCTTTGAACTTGAGACATCATTTGAATGGATCTCTTCCTACTCATTCTTGTCTTTTAGTGGAATGGTTGAAAGAGTTTTTCTTTATATTGTTTTTGAAAAAAAAAATCCTCAGCTAGATAGTGCATTTTCCCAGGATAGTAAAGGTCTCCAACATAGTTCCTAGAATCTTTGAATTTCTTCGCAATTCTCTTTGAAGCCATTATTTTGCTCTAGTTTGGAAAAATATTAACATTTTGGTTTATGAAACCACTGTGATATTGTTTCTTACTCTCTATTTCGAGATGTCCAATTTCAAACTCCATCAATGGTATTGTTTCCACAAATTACAAAAGCCCACTGTGAAGCCTACAAGAGAGTGATCTACAGGAATAAATGATTCACATGGTAAGGAAAAGTCAATAGAAAGGATGGACTCTGATGGTTCACATGAATTGTCAAAGTCTATAGAACTATCAGAAACAAACAACCACTGTCTCTTTTGTTTGCCACACGAATAAGGTTCTCCAACGTGAAGAACAAGAACAACAGTATCAAACTCACTCTATAGTGGAACTTTTCCCAAATCTAACAGTAGCAATGTACTCCTCGGAGCATACAAGAATTCAAAGTTTTTGCAAATTGACTGTGGAATATGACACCATAATGTGGACTTGTTTTCTTGAAATTGAATTAAATCATGACTGTAATTATCGCCTGATTTTCCAACCAAGTGGAACAAGGCCATATGCACAATAGATGGCCCCTTCTTTAATTTCAATAACCTGCATTTCTGTTGGTTGCTAAATTGTAACCAAACCTTCATGCTTTAATATACCTCTACTACCCCTTTACAATTGCTTTTATTCATGCCCTTATGGGTCAAGCCAGTTATCCTTAATCTCATTAATGGAGTTACTTTCCTTGAGTCCAAATCAACATCTGCCAGAGCCTTTTGAATATGTTTCTCTAGGGATGCCTACTCAGTTGCCTCTCATTTAGATCGATAAGTTGCAAAAGCAGCAAGTTGTGTGGAAGTCATATCTACCATTATTAATTCAGTCTCAACAACATTTTCAAGAACACTATAAAGTTTTTCTCCTTCATCCTTATCCTTGACCGAACCCAATGGTAAGTTTTCATTTTTTGCTTCCAAAACGATATCCTCCATAATATGTGTGTGCCTTTGATTGTAGAGATGCAATGTCTTGTCCTTAGCTCGTTCAGACCTTATAGTGTATCCTTCATTCACAAGCCTCTCCATATAAAGAGTTGGATAAATGCGCGTTACTCCAACAAATGTTAGAGGGATTGGACCTCCACCTTCTTTGATGCAGTTAAAAGCCAATGGGATAGGAAGTCCTCGACAAAAGCTCAAGTGCTCTACTCAGTGGGCCCTATATGTCCATTTATGTGTAACACCAATGAGGCAGTTTGAAATGCCTCAAATGGAGACAGTGGCCCAACCCAACCATGCAAGATTGCATCACAATATTACTTTACTTCTAGTGAAGTTATTCTAAGAGGTTGGCCACTTAATACGCCTCTTAAGGTTGTTTAATGATTGATCTATAACCCTGAAATTGGAAAGAAAACAACAAATTCTTACTCTGTATTTGTTAACTTCATTATAGAATTGCAGGCTACATATATTACCACTTTGTTGATTTTTGCATGAAATAGTAAGAAACTTCACTCCCATGATAGAATTGCCAGCTGCATCTATTACTGCTTTGTTGATTTTTGTATGATATAGTAAGAAACCTTACTTATCACAGGAGATTCTTGCCAAAAATTAAAAATCTGTGTGATATCTAAGAAGTAATAAGGTATTGATGTTTGAAATGATTCAATACTTTTTCTCAGAACACAATATGCCGTCATATTATATAATGACCTGTGTAAGACATTTGAGGACTGAAAACTAGCAAGAGCAATCTCAATACAACTTTCGTTATGATAACACATGTTCAATCCTAAATTACTGTCTTCAATTAATTAGTCAATAACATCAATATGTAGCTCAATATTTTTAGAGTTATGTCTCATGCCAAGTCACTACTTTTAAAGTAGTATTTATTTTTGTTAACCAAATCATGTTATTTCCTAGGAAATCAACAAAAAGTTAAACTAGAAGAGAAAACTTCTTGATGAACCGTACAATGGGATACAATGTCTATTTATGTCTAGGGAGATAACCTCTTCTCTTCCCATCTCTTAAACCTATACTCTATAGGTTCTTCTTTTTCTTTTTGTAACCTTATCCGCAGTCCTTTTAGTGTAGACTGACATAGTTGGGAAATTTTGTTCCTTGTCACTTCCTACAGAAATAGATCTGTATGCAGCATCTTGGTCCCATAAGCCAGACCACTTAATGGACTGTTTGATCATATTTCCATTCTATTCCATTCCTTTTTTACTCCGTCATTTACTATTTTCATATCCATAGGTTGGGATACCTAGCTAGAAATTAATGAACATTGCAATTCATAGATGTAACTGTTTTGGATTTCATCTACATTCAAGTATCATCTTTCGCTGTATATTAATTGATTGCTTTCATTCTCCACTATGTTACTTATTGTGCATGCATTTTAAGAGAGTGATAACCTCAATTGCATCCTAAAGAAACCATGATTACTCTTTTATCATATTTTATGATATATCCATTGGCTAGTGTTCAAAATATATCCTTCTTTAAACTCTTCTTATGGTCTTAAGAGGAGGAACAAATTAAGTTCACCATCTTCTTGAAGGTCATATCTTAATTCAATAATTGTTCAAAATCTTATTACAAGCTTCTCAAGAACAACATATCACTTCACGTCGGTGCCAACATCATGTAGCAAGGTATTCATACTATATGCTTAGTGACACCCCTACAATTGCATTGGATTGAGTGAGAATTGATGTGATCCTTAGCAGTGGTGCTTTGATTCCCTGCACAGATAGATGGAAAATATGACACAACTTTTTTGGAAACTTTTAAAGCCCACAATATCATGGTGACATCCTAGAGAAAGGTTTTCTCCATTGTGCTTATACAAATTCATCAAGATCATCAACATAATGATACTAAAACTACCTTGCACATATTTAAAAATTCATTTTAACATGAAGACAAATCCATAGCCAAAATTGATCTCCCTTCCAAGCCTTAAGACTAGGTATACTTATTGTGATATTATCACCAATATTGCGATAACATTACCTAAACCCCAAAGTGTCAATATTATTGCTTGTATTTATCACAATAATTTGAGGTTGTGCCAAACCTAGAGCAATCTAGTCAAGTAAATATAATGACTGGTAAACTGAACCTATGCATGACTTTTCTAGTATCATTGCATATTCTATGAAGCATGGGAATTCAGATTAGGATGTGTTGAAATATCCTATATGTCATGTTAATGATTATTCTATGGGTGATGGAATTTTCTAGTGAAAACATAGATTGAATACCATGGACTTGCGTAAGGATTAATGTGATAGTTGTTTTTGATGATGCTAAGTTAAATGAGAAGATCAATTCGTAGATAATTTGGGATTTTAGAATGGAAGCTTATTTAGTCAATAAAAGACCAGTGAAAATATTAGAATACACTTTTACCCTTATTCTAGTGTTGAATAAAAATGTCGTGAAAATAATGAGTCTCTAGTTTTGGATAGAAGGACCC
The DNA here is from genome assembly GCA_000404065.3 of Pinus taeda. Lineage (NCBI taxonomy): Eukaryota > Viridiplantae > Streptophyta > Pinopsida > Pinales > Pinaceae > Pinus > Pinus taeda. The sequence continues at coordinate 116,050 of APFE031341104.1, forward strand.
TCAACTTTCTTCCCCAATGTACTCTCACATTTACTTGGGAGAAGACATGGTCCTCTCCAACTAATTATCACTATATATATATATATATCTATCTATCTATCTATCTATCTATCTATCTATCTATCTATCTATCTATCTATCTATCTATATATATATATATATAATATATATATATATATATATATATATATATATATATATATATATATATATATATATATATTATATTTATATATCTCACATTCCCAAATGTACTCTCCCATTAATTACCCAATTTTATATTCATATCACATTTCCAAATGTACTCTGAGATTTACTTGGGAGAAGAGAAGTCGACTGTAAGGATGAAGGGAAAATTAATGACATTAATGAGAGGTGGATGAGGTGGAGAAGAGAGGAAGGGCATAAAAAGGGAAGGAAAAAGGGAGGTTGGGTCTTGCTTGGGTCTTTGGGGGTTGGTTGTGATTTTTAGTTAGTTGAGAGTGATTTTGGAGACCTAAGGAACTCGTGGAGGTTTCTTGGGTTAGTTGAGAGGAGGGAAATATTGTTTACCTTGGTCTTGGACACACACACTACATCTAGTTGGACTTGGGCTTGGAGGGCTAGGGATGGGATAGGGATTTATTTCCTAGTTGGCTGGGAGGTATATCTAGTTGGGTTAGTCAAGAGGAGCGTTTCAGCAGGAGCAACAACTCAAAGGCATCTCCACCAGGCACCGGTACAGGTATTCCTCTATGCATAGATTACTTGAGTAAAGTATTAAAATGAAATGTTCACTATAAGTTATAGGGATTAGAATGTAAATGGTAAAATTTTCATTGTTAAAAGTCTTGTAAGAAAGTAAATTATTGCCTCTTATTGCATTTAAATTCCAGAGAAATTAGATCTGTTAGAAGACCCTAGGATAGAGCCTTACACTTAGTGAATCCCAATCCACTGAGATAAGAATATGTGCAAGTGTACTAAGCACGAGTTGCCTACTTGAGACCATAGAGGGCTCTCTTGCCTACACACATGTCACCCTAATAAATATTTCGAACCCCTCAAGATGCTCAATGTAGATCTCTTCCTCAACCACTCCATTAAATAAGGAAGTCTTAACTTTCATTTGGTGTATCCTCCACTCCAACTATGTTTCCAATGAAAGTATGGTCCTAATAAATGAGTATGTTTCCACAAGGGAAAATGTCTCCTCATAATCAATCCACTCCTCTTGTTAGAAGCCTTTGGCCACAAATCTATCCTTGCACTTCTCAATACTTCCATCAGTTGCATGTTTCACCTTATACAACCCCCTAGAACCAATAACTGACTTGTTCTCAAGTTTGGGTACCACATCCCAAACATTATTCTTCATGATGGAGTTATATCCTCCATCATGGTATCTACCCACACCTACTGGGAAAAAAAACTCTTCAAAAGAAGATGGCTTAGAATATATCAATTCTGTCATTAGTGCCATATATCATGTATATTTTTATGGTGATCTCCTCTATCTGCGCAATGATCTAGGAGCTCAAACATGCTCCTAAGCTTCCTACACCAACCTGTCAACTATCCTAGCCTTCTTCCTCCCTTCTCTCGAAGGCTCTGTGTGAGTGGGTGCCTCCACTAGGTTTTCTATCTGCTCCTCCACATGTTGTTGCTCCACATCATCCTCTTGAAATGCCTTCTTTCCTTTGAGTAATATCTCACTCAACGGATTTGACTAGGCTTCTCCTCTGGTTGTATTCTCAGCTCTCACTCTATAGAACTCCTCATCAAATCTCACATCCCTCCTCATAAAAATCATCATGAGTGAGGGCATGTACACTCGGTAAATATGAGGTGTCCCAGTATAGCCTACAATGATCCCCCTCTCTATAGTGGGCTCTAGCTTTTTCCTACTATCTTTGGAGACATGAAAATATACTATGGATCCTAAAATGAGAAAGTGGGATACATCCGACTTCCTCCCAGTGAAAGCCTCTCCTGGTGTAATCATTCTAAGAATTTTGTTATGACTCCTGTTTTGCAAGTAAAAAACTATATTGCAAGCTTCTACCCACAGGTATGGTGGCAATCCCTAGTCATGAAGCATTGCTTTAGCAACTCCTATAATACTTCTATTTTTCCTCTCTGCAACCCCATTTTGTTGTGGGTTGTGGGGTGCAATCAACTCCCCTATAAAACCCTCCTTGGCACATAATTATTTGAAGGCATTAGACATATACTCTCCTCGATTATCACATCTCAGGGATTTAATTTTATTTCCAATCTCATTTTCATCTAAGGCTTTAAATTAAACAAACTTTGAATAAACCTCATCTTTATTCTTCATGAAATACATCCAACATTTGCAGGAAAAATCACCTATGAAGATCACGTAATACTTGTGCTCTGTAGTTGAGGTTGTGGAAAATGGTCCACACACATCTGAGTGAACTTGCTTCAAGATGGATCTAGCTCTACTATCTTGTCCCTAGAAGGAGGATTTAACATATTTTACAAGAGTGCATCCCTTCTAGACATCATGTTGATCAAGGGTGAATTCTGGAAGTCCAATGGTGATTTTTTGCATTAGTTTCAAAGCTCCATGATGTAGGTGTCCCATGCACCTATGTTAGTTCTCTCCAAAATCTTGGCCCTGAACATGATCTGCCTTTCTATTCAATGCAACACATTCACCCACCTCCATCTTGTAGATATTTTTAACTCGAACACCAATTTGTTTTACTTGTTCAGTAGCAACATGCTTTGAATAAGCCTTCCCTCTATTGAACACCACATCATATCCTTTGTCTTGAAGTACAACTACAAAAACTAGATTTTTCTTCAAACCATACACACACATTACATTATTTAGGTGAAGATGGGAGTCTGACTCCATATTAAAGGTGACAGTTCCAATCCCTTTGGTACTATACCTTCCATCATCTCCAAGCTCTATGTGTAATGGTAGGTCCTCCTCTAAGCTACTGAAGAACTCCTTATTTCCTGTCATATGAAATGAAGCAACAAAGTCAAGTACCATACACTACCTTGTACAACACTTAACATCAAGAAATGAGGATGAAATCCAACTCAAATTGTGATGTGAGATCATCTCCTCTTGCTCCTATTGCAGGCTTCTTACTAGATTTCTTGTGTGGAAACTTGGTTGCATAATGTCCATACTCATGGCAATGAAATCATTTAATTTTATTGAGGTCTTTCCTCTTGCCATGGTTCTGGATGGATTCTGCCTTGCCTTAGGCCTTCTTGCCTTTGGCTTTCTTTCCCTTACCTGTTACAGAAAAGTTTTATTCCTCATCGGTTCTGGATGTGACTCCATCTCTAGCATTTATTCTAATCTCCTCCTGCACCAAGCCAGACCAAAGCCTCTCCCAATCTGGGAGGTTGTCTCTTCCATTAAATAAATCTTGATAGTTATGTCAAGACTTTGAAATACTGAGGAGTGCTAACATCACAAGTTTATATGGAGTCACATTTTCTCCAACTCCTCCAAGTTCATCTATCACTTGAGTGAATCTGGATAGGTACTGAACAATAGTTTCATTTTTACCCATTTAAATGTTCTTGAGCTTATCCATCAATGCCAGCTTCCTAGCATCACTACTACTTTCGAATAAGTCTATGAGAGTTTTCCAAATTGCAAATGTCATCTCCTTTCCATGGAAATTCAAAACAAAATGGTCTTTGACTCCCTCTAGGATTATCCTCCTGGATTTTGCAGTATCTTTCTTCCACTTAGTCATCTGCTATGCATCTGATGCTGTTGGTTTTGGAATATAAGTTTTTGTGTACTCTAATACTCCATTGTCATCTAGCTCAACTTCCATTTTGTCTTTCCAAGCGTACAAATCCAAAGTTCCCTCCAATGCATACTTAGGCCTCAATCCATTGAAAGACATTGTTCCAACACTAAAGAAATACATGCCCCACAAATATTCTATTTGAAATTTATTTGAGAGATGATCAAGAAATTGGTTTCTATGTAGTTTTCAATAGGTCTAATACCATGTAGAAATAACTTGAAATTTGCAGTCGCTAATTTAATCAAACTGAAATCAATAAACACAAATTTCTTTTAGTAAATTCCATAGAAGGAAAATTGACAATAGAAACACATGTAATAATTTAATCATAATGAACACAACTTTTGATTGGGGAACCCAATGGGGAAAACCCCTCCTGTGTTTGTATTATATAATATAAGAACAATGATATATTCCAATGATAATTTTAATGCTTGAAGCTCCCTCTGCATTGTGATACTGATCTCCTCCTCCTAAAGAACTGTTCAATAATTAGCCAAATCAACCTACAAGGAAGCTCCTATTTTTCCTTGCACAATTCAACCCCTAAAAAATAGGGAAATATCCTATTTCCTTACTAAATTCCCAGGATAAATAGCTCACCTACTCAATACCAACTCTGTACACTCACTAGTATACATTGATAATTACAATTATGCCTTTTTGCTCCACTTCACTAGGAAATTCAAATTGCATGCATGACTAAAGCTATTTTTAGTAAATTGACTAGTTAACTAAGAGTTAGTTGAATTTACAAAAGTTAAACTACTCAACTGAACTCATATTGACTCTATTTTAGACTAGAGCTCAAATAACTAACCTTCACTGAAGATAACACCTCTAAATGGCTAGATCTTAGCCACCAACTTGCACACAACTCTACCTCTAGCCCACAAACTCGAATTGATTGACTTAACTTAGTGATTTGGCCATGTCACTCCTACTAATTGCTTGACAACTCATCTTGCTGAAGTGGAAATTTGATTTTCTCCATTTGACTAAGGCATAAGTCAAATGAAGTCTGCTCTTGCTACTTCAATTTTCCATTCACATTTTAAACATTAAATGATAGTTGTACTATCTTAAATTTATTTAGTAAATTTTTTAAAAAGGCGTAGTTTAACTTATAGACGAAATAACATTTTTCACCGAAAATTGACTATATAATTTCAAGCAAGATTGTGATTTCTTGTTGTTTAAAATACATTTTTGAATTCATAAATGGATTCAACACCCTAAAAAACCCCTGAGGCACTCGAATTTTACAAATTAAACATATTAAACTCAAGCTTTTTAAAATCTCTGCTCGATTTTGATTAAAATTAACCAGAAAAGAAACGCTATGAAAATGGCCATTTCGTTTATAAGTTAGAGTAGACCTTTTAAAAATATATAAAAATTAGGATAAGCATATAAATTAATATTAGTAAATATGGATTTGTATAAATCCATGATAAGCATTAAATCAGTTACCCCATATTACATTTTACATTGCCTAGATTAAAAAAATCATAAAATAAACTAAATTTTAACTTTATTTTAAATTATTACTATTATTATTATTAATTGAAAAAAGAATTAATACGATTTAAACAATATTCTTAACCATAAAGATTCTCTCTCACTTTATCATGAAAATTCTTAATTTAGAAATAGTGTTTGTTACAACGCTATGGTTATAAATACGACATACACAATATGACATGTGTTGATATGACATTATTTATTTATTTATTAATTTGAGATAAATTAATTAAAAGATCTAACTAACTTCAAGATAAATCTTAGTCGTTGATCTGTGTATATTACTATGAATATTTTGGCATATTTCATGGAAGTTAAATCTCCACCATCCGCTTATTAATTAAATTAAAATTCTGAAAAACTATTCAAAGATAGACATGCTTATCAAGGTCATAAATTTTATTTAATTTTGAATACCATTTTATTATTTAATTAAATAAAATAAAAATAAAAGTAAAAATAAAGTATTATAAATTTACAATTAGAAATTATAATCAAAATATGTTTTTAAACAACTTACAATTTAGATGTTTTTCTCAATGTATAAATACTTTTAAAAAAGTAATCATTTGTAAATACTCAAATTTAAAAGTTTTCCATTTTAATTTTTTAAATAAAATTTAATGATGTAATTTTTATCCATTTCTAAATATACATATTAAAAGTTTTACATTTTTATTTTTTAAACAAAATTTAATGATATAACTTCTATCCATTTTAATATGGTGTAGTCTAATTTATAGATGAAATAGACATTTTCATCGGAATCTAGTAGAATAATTTCAAGAAAGAATGTGATTTTTTGTTGTTTAAAATGCATTTTTGAATAGATAAATGGATTCAACACCCATAAAAACCTTTGGGGCACTCAAATTCTCTAAATTAAACAACTTAAACTCAAGTTTTTAGAAATATCTGCTGAATTTAGATTAAAATTAAGCAAAAAAATGTCGTGAAAAAAACCATTTCGTCTATAAATTAGAATATGTATTTTAATATACAAATTTAATACCTAGTTTAATTTGATTATATTTAAAATATAATTAAAAAATCAAAATATTAAATATTTAAATTATATTAAACTCAATACACTAACCAAACTCACATTAAATTAACAAGATTAATGTAGGGGCCATCCCTATACATTAATTAATTAATAAATAATAATAATAAGAAAAGAAACCCAACTATGCGAGTAAATTAGGTATACAACCATAAGCAGATAAACACTGGGAACTCAAAGATATTAAGTATTACATTAACATCTATGAATTATAATACATTCCATGTATCATCTATTTTATATTCTAATAACTATAGGCACAACAAAATCATATAACATAAATCTTAAATACCATAAGTACCATTCACCCAAAGAGGAGATTCAATCTTGGCTTTGTCACTACTTGCATTCCCTTGTTGTCGTTTGCCTTCAAGTGTGAATGTTGATGTGCTTTGACCAAATATAGTGACCCATTGGTTGACCTCCCAGCCTACTCCTTGGGTACTCCTGTTCCCCGTCAATCCCCGAGTTGCAATGGGGTTGTACAATGGAGGAAGTCTCCTAAATGATAGAGGTGAGCACTCATTGGCTCAAAAGTCCCCTCTCTAAAGACCTCCATCTCACGAAACTCAACTATAGCTCATAGCCACTCACTAAAACAGAATCTCATCCATCCAACAATAGGGTAAGCAAAAATTCCTTTCTCAATGACTTGCGCCTTCTTTTATAAGAGGCTTCATAGGTGACACTTGACACTTCATGCATAATTTTATTTTTTTATTAATTCAAAAGTTTGATTATTCACCCACCAATGTGTCATCCTCTCACCAAGGCTCTCTAAAATTAATTATTTAAATTTTCATTCACAGATAATATTTTTTCTCACCCCAACAAGACTCCTTATTTCTTCTCCTAGTTGTCTCTTGATCCCCCTTTACTTGCTCCTTAATTTGTGTTCCTTAGTGAAGGCAATTGATACATATCAGATTTGGTCCCCTAGCGACCTCCTAATTTAACTCAATTTTCCTCTTAGATGTATATTCTTATGTTATCTCTTGCCACATGGAGGTTCTCTAAATTTATCTAATTTTAATTTATTAATCTTTATTTCATTTTACCACCCTCTTCTCTTAATGAAGTTTAATTGGTTTAGTATTAATCTTTATAATTAACTTTATGTCTCTTCCCCCTTTTTACCTATTTAAAATACTTATGTAACATTATCTACCTAATATTTTCCAACATAGGAGGGGTAGAGTTCTCAAAGTACAATATTTTTATTTCTTCCTATTCTCCCTTTACCCCAAGATTTATTATTGATTTAATTGCTTTGGTTCTAATCTCATTTACCATGTGATGTGAGTTAGTAGGATTTTCATATCTTGATTATGGTCATTGGTTTATTTTTTATGCCAAGGGTGCAAGTCGGTTGTGCCCTTCAAGAATTTACTTTTGAAGTTCCAAGGGTGTCACACCTAACAATTTATTTTTGATGCCAAATGTACTAAGTCGATCATGACATTCAGGAACATCCCTTGAAGTTCCAACGGTGTCATGCCTGACAATGTTTTCTTGATGCCAAGGTTTTCAAGTCAGTCATGCCCTTCAAGAGCTTCCCTTGAAGTTCTAAGGGTGCCACACTGCTTGCCCTTCAAGCATCCAATGGCTACAAGGGGAAATCTAGGTGCAATGATGAAGACCGTTATCATCTCTCATGTTGTTCGCTATAGCAAGACTAATTGTGTTGGGGATCAGAGAATCTGGCTTGATGTGCACCCCCTAGTAAATCCTTGTGAGTGACCCAATTTGGGACCTGCCCTGCAACATTGTGATCTTCAAGGTGAAGGTGTCCCAACCCTTCCATCCCCAGTCACAACGAGAGAGCTAGTGGGTGAAATCAGGGACATTGTCCCACCACTCCCATCCATTTCCATCCATTTGTATAGCCCTATCACCCATGAGTGATGTGAGCACCTAACCTAGGTATTCTAACTAAATCAAATTTATCATTTAATTTAATTACAATAAGAAGAAAATAGCATTTTTATAACTCTACATTTACTTGGTAAAAACATACAAGTAAAATTTGATCACCAACATATTAAACATGTAAGAAAATTCATTTATAGCAATTTACAGAAATAAAACAACAAATGGAAGAATACATATTCCAGTGGCTTGGTGGGGATGCTCCTGAGTTTGTTGAGATGCTCCTCCTAGCTACCCGATTGAATTTACCTCCCAGCCAACTAAGAATGATTTCATTGCCCAGGGAACCTCCATAGGTTCCTTAGCTCTCTAAGCCCAAGTCCAATCAGTTGTAGTGTGTCCAAGTTAAAACTAACCACTCTCCAATGGATCCAAGTTTGAGTTCTATCATTTTTCTCTATATTCTCCCCCTTCTCCTTTTCCACATTCCTCCTCCGCCTCCCTCCCCCCCAAAAAAAATAAAATCCTCCAATCCCAAAATAAAGAGTAAGATTCTTTTCCCCCTTCTCCTCTCATCCTTCTTCCCTTTATGTCTTTTCCTCTCATCCACCTCAACCACTTACCATTAATTCCACGAATACCCCCTCATCCTTTTAATTTAATAACCTTGACTTTCCTTACCATACCTTATCCAAAAATAGATTTGAGAAGATACCTTGTGAATAGAAATATAGATATTTGATTTAGAAATGAATTGGAGAAGATCATATCTTATCCAAAGGTAGATTTGAGAAGACATATTGGGAATAAAAACATGGATATTTAATTTAAAAATAAATTGGAGAAGACCATATCTTATCCAAAAGTAGATTTGAGAAAAAACATTGGGAATAGAAATATAAATATTTGACTTAGAAATAAATTGGAGAAGATCATATCTTATCCAAATGTAAATTTGAGTAGACACTTTAGGAATTGAATAATAACAAATAATAAAAGTCATATCAGTAAAATAAAATTACATTCATAAGTGTAGGTATATACCAATATTACTTAATACTTATAAGTCAATATTTGCAGGTTAATTAAACACTAATCAAAATTAACATGATAAGATCAAGTAGGACAATACATATAAGCCTCCTTCAGAAAAATTCGTCCCTATCTTAGAGTGAAAAAGAGACAAGTAGCTCGAAAGAAGTTTTGACAATAAGGCATAAAAAATAGAGAAAGATATAGTAGTCAAATTAAGTAAGTCAAACAATGATACCACTTCCCATCAAGAGTCTCCAACTAACCTATAGCCTCCTATCCTTCCTAATTTTCTTCCGCTCCTATCCTATACATCCTCTGTTGCAATATACTATGGCATCAACTATATCGATCTAACCATTGATAAAACCAATATAACGGAAGTGTTGACTATATCGATCTAACTTCCCCAACGTGCAACTGGAAATTGTCATCACACATCTAGGGGAACATGTCCATCACTGCCCTCCCATGACTCCAAGCTTGGAGGCTACACGGTGGGAAATGCCTCGATCCCTCCTCAATACTAAGGTCAATACCCTAATATGGACCACACTATGATGCTGGTTGGATACTTATCATTGAATAATCCAGTTAGGTAGTCATGTCACTTGTCATTTACACTTTATCCATGTCATAATAGTGCATATATAGTAGATACAAAATGTAATAGAACAATGTACATCATAATATTCGTCATTGGATGTCTCAACATTCCTCCATCAAAAGCGTAGATATTAATTATTGTTGGGCCCTAATTTTGTACTTTTTTACCACATCTTATCCCACTATTGTTACTATCATTTACCTTACATTACCCCTTTTGTACCCAAAAACCACTCTACACTAGTTAAACCGCGTTACTGTACAGTGGAGGTAATATTTATTAATAAGTGCTATTTTCGTATGTCTTTGTTTGGTTTAGGCAGATGTTAAATATATTTATAACTCTTGATTCGATTTGACTGATCTATAAAATGACTCTTGAATATAGAAAGACATTTGAAGTACATGGATAGGCCACTTCAAATGGTCCAGAACACAGTCTAGCAACACATCAAGCAACCCTTTTTGGAACCACCATTATCTACTCAGTTTTGCACTTAATTTAGTACTCTTCTCAATAGTGGGAAATTAGTCAACCATCAACATCCCAGAATAGTCCCTCGTATTCTCGAATATGGAATTAGTTTCTTTGGTTCAAAGATAGTGCCACTATTGGGACAAATTCAGTTATAATCAGGGAGAAATAATATTGAATATTTCAATTGCCTTAACTTAGTTGAATTCCAAATATTTTTACTCTCCTTAGTCAATCAATTGTAACTATTTGATCGGCCTTAACTCTTTAAAAGGCTCAATGTTTTGTATGTAAAGTTACACACATATATGTACGCAGAGATACATGCTTAGGCTGCGCTGGTAATTGTGGCACAACATTCTTTGATTATGTTTTATGAAGACTGAAATCTTGAACTAATGTTTTATTGAAGTTTTAATATAATTATTGTCTCGGTTTTTACTCTTATTTAAGCGTTCATGTATCTTTAATCTACAAGTATTGAATTAGTTTTGGCTTCCTGCGGGTTATGGCAAGGGCCCACCATGAAACTTTATTGAGTCCTATAACTATTTTAGTGTGTAGGAAGTGTGTTTCGATTCAATAGATATAATTGCACTTAATACTTTGATTAGTGACTTACAAAATTCCTGCACTTAATTCCACATTTAAGTTTCTTTCAAACATTTTCATATATTTGAGTTAAAGATAACAAGTGTAATTTTGTTGAGTCTTTGCAAACCTTGTAACGTTGTTATGAGTATACTCTATACATGTTAACTATGTGATTACTCTTCCAAATTCGTGAATGCTGGAAAATGAAGTTTCGATTTAAAAATAATTTATGAAGGAGTAAATGTTTTGAATTAAATCTCTTGTCTCGAATGGAAGTGTTTCATTGCTTATGAATTTATATATCAGCAGCATGGGACTCTTGTAGCTTATGCTTTGTTTGAATATTCAAAATTGATTAGAAACACAGTATTGTTTTTAGAATAGTCTATGTTAATGCTTCAAAAATTGTATGTCATTTGTATTATAGTAGTTTGATTTGCCATGTGAGATTTACTTGAATAATAGTGTAATAAACATTTGAATAGATAGTTTGTTATTTGTTTGATTTCGTAAGAAGCTTTAGTTAGATTTATTTATGTTCACTATTAGATAACTTGAAGTTGTGTGTGTCGATTCAGATTAGTTCTAATATTGGGAAATCATTAGTTATGTCTTTTAAATGTTGAGTTTGCTTTGAATTAAGTAGCACATAAGGATTGATTTGAGTTATCATTGAGTTTACTCTTCGTTCATAGTACCTCGGGGATTTGCTTGTGCACTGGTTTTGAATAGGGTTAATGTTAAATTGGTTTGAGAAAATAATTAGTGATAATTGTCCATCTTATTTCTGAATGATTTTTTGAGTTAATATATCATGGTTAAGAACAAAATAGTGATTTGAGGTTTGAATAGAAAATAGATTTCGTTGACAGTAATTTAGATTACAATGAAATATTCTTCTTCACTAAAACAAATATGGGTGTGATTATTAGACATAGAGTTGAGAATTTCGTACTTAATTTCATACTTGAACTATATAGGGTAAGTTTGAATCTGAACTGGAATGCATTGCAACTCGAAGTTTTTAAAATTCGATTGAAAATTTAATTTAGGGAACCCAACAACATATAAAATCCCTAACATTTTTGGCATCATTGTCGGGGAGTTGCAAACAATCCAGGTAATATTTTTATTTAGAGTTTATGTGTGGTAAGTATTTTGCAAGACGACCAGAGGATAGAGAGTGTATGGTAAGACATGAGTGAAGATCCATGCATCCACTATGGTGGGTTTGCTCTAAATTCTGGTTGTCTTTAATGAATTTCTGTAGTATTTTCTTTTTCTTATGCGCAAGAGTAAAGGTAAACCTGGAGATAGTAAGGGTAGATTTATTGAAAGTACAAAACTGTTTTCAGAATTATTTGGTCCCATAAAGGCACCCCGAACTAATCCAGTTGATTGCAATGCATGTATCAAAGAGGAGGGAGAAAGCTCCACCACCAAGGTGGCATTAGAAAAAGGAATACCACATCAAAAAGAAGCAAAACAGTCTCAAAGTATACCACAACTAGGACAAACTGTCTTGAGAGCTATTGTAGGTACAAAATTGGTGGTAGATTCACAAGTAAAATCAACAGTAAGAGGACCTTGAAGGGACTTAGGACCTAGTTACATTAGGACCAATCCAGTTGAATCTTATTCTAGCTAGAATATTGTGCTTAGGCTTACTTCTGAACCTATAATAAAGATGGATAACATAGGAAGTGGTGAGGAGAACATAAATGGTGATCGAAACAAGAACAAAAATAATATTGGAGCCAATGCTGGGGATAATGACATAATCCACACTTTACTTAATGAGATCGTAGGGATGGACTAAGAGGGGGACCTAAGGAAAAAAAAAATATTTAGAGACTACCTTCGGATTTCCAATACTAGATATCACCATAAATATTACTTTGAAGAACATACATTTGGAATCTCTTCCACTTTTCCATGGTATGTCCTCTAAAGACCATGTCTCTTTCTTGTTTGAATTTGATATTCTTTACATATGTCATAATTATTACGATGATGCACACAAGATTAAGCTATTCCCTGCCACCTTAAAAGATCAAGCTCTGAGATGGTTCATGAGCTTGGGAGAGCACACCATTTACTCTTGGGATGACTGGAAGTTTGTCTTCCTTAATAAATATCAAGATTACTGTAAAAGCAGAGGTGTTAATGATATTTTTATGATGCAACAGATGGAGGATGAGAGTTTGGAGGAATACCTTGAGAGGTTCCTTTATAATTATCACAAATCTCGAGTGGGTAATTTGGATGCGAGAACCTTTAGGATTGTCTTTTTGAAGGGGTTAAGGGAATAATGCATTGGAACACTAAATATCCTAAGTTCTAGTGATATCTATAAGAAGCCCTTTGCTGAAATAGTTGAATTATGCAAAAACTATTCTAGAAGTCAAGCTAAGGTAAGCAAAAGGGTCCGAAACAACTCAAGGGATTATGTGTCTAGGAATTCGAAACTAGTACAAGGGGGTGTCACTAGAGTTGAGATGGTAAACCTCTTGGAAAAATTTAAAACATATGTCTTAAACACCATTAGTGATCAACTAGATACTCTAAATATTAAAAATAAACAAGAAGAAGAAAAGGTCGTCATGGCAATTTTCTATCCTAAACATAGACATAAGCATGTTGAAAGAGAATGCCCTATTAATGTGGTAGATATGTGCAGGATCTGTACACAAGAGCACTCCACTGATCAATGCCCATCCCTTCCTAGATTATAAGTTATTTACAAAAGGGGTATGAGACTAGTGAGTTCCCTCAATCAACGAGAAAACCATCATACAAGGGGCCAAACAATAATATGTTGTTCAAAATAGCAACAAGAAATGATAAAAATAACATTGCTATAAATAACATTTCAGGTACCATTGTTGAAAATAGCTACAAGGAATGATAAAATAAAAATGCTAAAAATAACATTTCTATAGATAGCATTTCAGGATATATTCCAATTTTAGTTAGTCCCTGAATTAAAATTGAGAACTAAAATTCGAATTTTGTCTCACTAGCTGTTTGAAAAATAATTAATTAATTCGTCTTGAGTTAATTAGTTGGAGAAAATCAAACATGAAGTCTTTGTGAAGACATGCAACAATTATCCCTTTGATTGAGGAATTTATCCCTTACTTAAGGAGATAAGGATGAGTTGTATTTGAGTTGTAATTAGTTATCTCAGTTAACTGAGTTAAGTCCAGTTAGATTAGTTCCAATAGTTTGTGGAACTGATTGCGAGTTCAGTTAGTCAATGCATGCATGCATGCAACTAGTGTTTACCAAATAACTGAATATTCTCTCATAAATAACTCATGCACGTCAGTTCAGACAAAGACCCAGTTGAGATTAAAGGAAGGGACAATGTACTATCAGTTAGAGGAATTTTCTTATATAGGAAACTCATCCATGTAGAAGGAATTATCTCCTTTAGGATTGCACAATTATTTCAGAGGTCAGTGTTGTGTGTGAGGTGAGAATCACATAGGTTGCAGCTGGAGGACCCAGGAGAAACTAATAGGAAGCTTGGAGGATTGAAGGAAGGCATATGTTTTTTCTATTCAGTCTATGAGTAGCATGGATGGATTGTACTAAGAGTTGGATAGCTTGTGAGCTAAATCTTTGTGTAATCCTGAGATATTTCCACTTGTATGATAATATAGATAACATGGTGTTTTAGCTAAGACTTTCCCCATAGCATTCTTCCGTGTTTCATGTGTATGATTTCTTCTTCATCTGTTATATGTGTTCTATTTGATCTTGTTCAAGATCAATTAAGCTTTCGTAAGTTTGTTTGTAGAAGTAGATCAAGTATTTTGCTTTAGTATATTGCATTATCAAGTGATCTACAGTGGGAATTTCTACATGGTATCGAAACAAAGGTGATCAAAGCGGAGAAAAATATACAAAGAAGGGAGAAGTTTGAAGTTTGAAGTTCTTGATTATAAAAATCGAATTCTTATCATATCTCAAATTTCACCAATGGCGTTCAATGGTTTAAGACTCAAGTATGCCCTGGATGGCAACTTGAATTATATAGCCTAGAAGGATTGCATGGAAGCGGTATTAGAGGACAACCGTTTGAAGGACTTAATTGATCAAGAAGTCCCCAAGCCAGCAACTGCTAATGCCTAAGAATTGGCAGAATGGAAGAAATGTGTGGATAAAGCGAGGATGGTTCTTCTAGAGGGAGTTCAAGACCACATTGTCTCGAGTCTCCATGGGAAGGAGACACCATTTTCAATGTGGAAAACATTGAAGGATCTATATCAAAACAACAATGATCAAAGGAAGCTAGCGCTGAAAGACAAGCTTCGGAAAATCAAGTGTGAAAAGGGCGACACGATGTCTACATATCTGAACAAGCTCACCACCTGCAGGGATGAGCTTGGAAGTGTAGGAATCATGACAACCAATGATGACATGGTGAGTCTTGCTCTCCTCGGTCTTCCTAAGAGCTGGCATAGCTACCAAGACTCAATAAATGGAAGAGAGAAACTGCTAGATTGGGAACGACTATGGTCGGATCTGATGCAAGAGGAGATAAGAAGAAGCACCAAAGATGGTTCTTCATCCAAGGAGGATGAAGAAAATTGTGCCTTAGTGAGTAAGGAAAAGAAAGGGAAGGAGAAGGATTCTCATCCCAAATCAAGTTCTTCTCATGGTGGGTAGAAGATTGACAAATCTAAAGTGTGATGCTTTAATTGTCATGAGGTGGGCCATTATTCAAATAATTGTCCATTTAATAAATCCAAGAAGGGATCCAAGGAAGGATCTGAAGGTGAGGCATTGGCCTCTCAGTTCGAATTGGATTTTACCCTCATCGCATGCATGGTTTCATCGATGATGGGTTGTGGTTGGTTTCTTGACAATGGAGCCTCATTCCACATGACCAAAGATAAGAGTCCTTTCAGTACCTTGCAGGAGAAAGACCTCAAGATACTCATAGTGATGGGTAATGATGAAAAGTATAGTGTTTCAGGTGTGGGCACAGTTTCTTTTCAGAGGGACCATGGAGATCGCATTACCTTGATAGACGTGAAGTATGTGTTAGGACTGAAGAAGAACTTGGTATCGATCATGATGCTAGAAGACAAAGGCTATGATGTAGTCTTTAATAAGGGAAAGGTTTTCCTTAGACACATCACCACGAGACAGGTGAAGCAGATTGGTTCACGAGTCAAGAACTTGTATGCTCTTGAGGTTCAAGATGCATGCAAAACCTTGAGGAGCAAGGAAACTGTTGGAGACTTGGTGGTTGAGAGGGAGAGTACATTACCTCTTAACATGCACCACCAGAAGAAGTCTCAGACAATTGTGGAGGAGCCAAAATTGGTGAAGCAGCTTCAGGAGGTTGTGGAGTAGCCACAACTAGATAGCTGAGAGGAGACTGAGTGGAGGCATCCACTCATGTAGAGACCTCAAGTAGGGAGAAATTTCAAGCCAAGTGGACAAAGGGAACAGTGCATCCATACCTCCAGGTGGGAGGTGGGGCAATGTGGAGTGATAGTCCCAAGAAGGCTGAAATAGGGGTAGGATCCTTGAGGTACCCAGCCTCTTTGATTAGACCTTGCTGCAAGAGCCCCAACGAGGAGTAGTAGGACTAGCTAAGTGGGTAGAGACAGATGTGGATGGAGCGGCAGAGTGAGCTTCAGCATCAGAGTGTGTTTCTAGCCCAACAGGGAGGTCAGTTGGGAGATCAGTTACTTACTTCTCAGTAACTGAGTTGTAGTGCAACAGTGGGCAGCACGATGCAACATGATGAGAGGAGGTGCAGTACGGATGCATGCTGGGAGATAGGACCAACAACATCACAGATGCAGTAGTAGGAATCAATGTGATTGATGCAGTCAGAGATCAAAGTGACAGAGGCTAGAGAAGTAAGATACTGAAGGGCACAAAGGTGCAGAGTTTTCAATCGACAGAGGCAATATCAATCAGAGACATTGATGACAGAGGCATCATTCTAATTCAGGTTGGATATTTTTTTGTTTCTGGAGTTGTTGGAGCAACAACACTTGAGAGGAGTGTTTCATGCATAACATTCCAAAGGTTCAGGATCGAGTTCAAGTTGAATGCCTTTCTTGTTGAGAGGGAGTGTTGAAAATAGCAATAAGAAATGTTATAAATAGAATTTTAGGTAGCAGTGTTGCAAATAGCAACAAGGAATGATAAAATAAAAATCCTAAAAATAGCATTGCTATAGATAGTATGTTAGGATATATTCCAATTTTAATTAATCCCTGAATTAAAATTCGAATTTAGTCTCACTAGTTGTTTGAAAAATAATTAATTAATTTATCTTGAGTTCATTAGTTGGAGAAAATCAAACATGAAGTCTTTGTGAAGACATGCAACAATTAGCCCTTTGATTGAGGAAGTTATCCCTTAATTGAGGAGATAAGGATGAGTTGTATTTGAGTTGTAATTAGTTAGCTCAGTTAACTGAGTTAAGTCTAGTTATATTAGTTCCAACAGTTTGTGGAACTGATTGTGAGTTCAGTTAGTCAATGCATGCATGCATGCAACTAGTGTTCTCTAGATAACTGAATATTCTCTCATAAATAACTCATGCATGTCAGTTCAGATAGAGACCCTATTGAGATTAAAGGAAGGGACAATGTACTATCAATTGGAGAAATATTCCTATATAGGAAACTCATCCATGCAGAAGGAATTATCTCCTTCAGGATTGCATAGTTATTTCAAAGGCCAGTGTTGTGTGTGAGGTGAGAATCACACAGGTTGCAGTTGGAGGACCTAGGATAAATTGCACAAGGAAATAGGAGGCTTGGAGGATTGAAGGAAGGCATATGTTGTGTCTATTTAGTCTATGAGCAACATCGAGGGATTGTACTAAGAGCTGGATATCTTGTGAGCTAAAGATTTGCGTAATCCTGAGATATTTCCACTTGTATGATAATACAGATAGTGGGGTTTTTTAGCTGAGATTTTCCCCAGAGTATTTTTCTGTGTTTCATGTGTTTGATTTCTTCTTCATCTGTTATATGTGTTCTATTTGATCTTGCTCACAATCGATTAAGCTTCTGCAAGTTTGTTTGTAGAAGTAGATCAAGTATTTTGCTTTAGTATATTGCATTATTAGGTGATCTACAATGGAAATTTCTACATATGTATCAAGATCCTAATATGCAAGGTTTTTCTCAAAGTCATCCATGGAGTTCTCAACCATCTTACCCTTCATGGCCTACAAAACCACCTCAAAGTTCACCTTGAAACCAAGGGTGGAGAGAAAATCCTTATGGGAATACATTTTAGCCTCAAAACCAAGCACCTCCATACCCTCAGAATCAATGTCCACATTGCACGCCTTATGCATTGAATGTCCCTCAATTTCAGGAAGGATATAATCCATCTTACTTTCAGCCACCTTCATTACGACTACCACCTCTAGTACAACAACCCTTGCCCTTACCTCAAAACAAAAATTCATTTTCTAAGCAAGTGCATCAATAATTTAATCCTCCTCGTCCAACTCAGATATTTGCACAACTAATTGTTAATCACAATAATAGAGTTCCTCCTCAATCTGTACAAAATATTGAGCTGCAACATTTTCCCACTTAGGCCATTATTGTCTTTCCTTTAAACGAAATTAAGTTAAGATCTGGGAAAATAGTTAATAAAAATAAATCAGCTGTAATCATTCAAGAGGAGGATCCTCATGTAGAACTTGAGGATAAAACCAATAAACAAATAGAAAACGAGAAAAATAGTGAAATGAAAGAACCACAAGAGCTTTTAGAACCTAGGGAGCCTCCTTATCTAGAGAGATTTCTCGTGAAGAAAATGGAAAATCCCTTGGAATATGACTTGGAATCTGAATTAAGGAATGCCTGCCTAAAAAATCATTTGTTGCAAGCTATTAGAGACATTCCTATTTATAGCAAGATCATTAGGGATCTTTGCATCAAAAATCCAAGAGAAAGAAAAGTAAAAATCAAAATATTAAAGTAATAAGTCAAATGTCAAAAATGATATCTAGATTACCACCAAAATATGATGATCCAGGGAGCCTTGTGGTAACCATAGAAATCAATGAAAATTTTCTGCCCAATACTCTAGTAGAGTTCGAGGCAACCATCAACGCAATGATTGTGGAAACTATGACATTATTACAATTAAAAGAAGTAAGGCCTATACCCATTGTGTTGGATTTAGCAGATAAGTCCATTATTAAACCCGTGGGGGTCCTATAAGACATAGTGGTAACAATAGCTTCCCGGGAATACACAATTGATTTCATTGTAATTTCTCCACAAATACTAAACTCGGACATCCATTAATTTTGGAATGCCCTTGGTTGACCATCGTTGATGTAGTTATTGGGTGTAGAAATGGGGAAATGACTCTTTCCAATGGGTCACAAATTAAAACACTAACTATTTTTCCACCTGACCAACTAGTTGTTGAAGTAACTCTCTTGTTGGAAAATCCCAATGGGGAAGAAGATTGTATGCTCCCATTACTAACTCTAGAACAATCAAGAGGACTTCAAGAATAGTATGAATAACACGTTTTTCAACTTGAATGCTTATCTGATATTAATTGCATAGATGATCTTGTTTCTTGTTATGGCTATCATCATGTTTTCAACAACGAATTTTAGGAAACTTGTCACCTTGATGTATTTGCATCCTGTACTATGGTAGCCTTGGAAGAAAATAGTGAAGCAAGTGCTCAACCTGTTGAAATCAATGCTGGAAAAGCGTTGTACATTGGTACATAATTAAGTATAGAACATAAAGAATTGGTAATAGACATTATTTAAAAATAGTCTAGAGCATTTTCTTCGGATTATTTAGACATGAAAGGGATCCATCTTGATACTTGTACACATCACATTTACATAAATGAAGAAATTAGGTCTATTAAGCAGCCACAAAGACGAATGAATCCAGTTCTCAAAGAAATTGTCAAAGATGAATTGCGAAAATTGTTAAGTGTGAATTTTATATATTCCATCTCTGACAGTAAATGGATATCTCCATTGGTCATAGTTCCCATGAAAAATGAGAAATGGTAAATTTGTGTCGAATACAGAGAGTTGAACAAAGTTACCTTGCAGGATTACTTTCCTTTGCCTTTTATTGATCAGTTTCTTGATACATTGTCAGGGAAAAATTACTTCTCTGTCTTGGATAGGTACAACGACTATAATCAGATTCAAATAGTCCCAAAAGACCAAGAGAAGACTATTTTTACCTATCCCTAGGGCACCTATGCTTACCGAGTTCTTCCTTTTGGCATGTGCAACACTTCAACTACCTTTCAGAGAGTTGTCTTAGGTATTTTTCTGATCTTATACATGACCATGTGGAAGTCTATATGCACATCATAGTGTATGGTGATGATTTCCAATAGGCTCTGAAGAACTTGGAAAAAGTGTTGATTCGTTGTCAAGAAACTCATTTGGCCCTTAGTAATATCAAATGTAAAATGATGCAAAATAAGGGAATTGTTTTGGTACACCATGTGTCACAAGAAGGGATAAAAGTTGACCCTGCGAAAATTGAGGTGATATCACATATTTTAGTCCCAATATTGCAAAAGGAGGTAAGAAATTTTTTGGGACATGCAGGGTACTATAGGATATTTATTGAAAATTTCACTAAAATTGTAGCACCAATGTTTAAATTTCTTACTAAAGAGGATGATTTTCTATGGGATAATGATTGTCAAAATGCTTTTCAGGAACTGAAGGATAAGTTGTCTATTACCTCGGTGTTGAGAGGACCTAACTGCTCTCTCCCTTTTCATATTTGTACTGATGCATCAGATACAACCCTTAGAGTTTTGTTAGGACAAAGGGAGAATCACATCCCTTATTCGATTTATTTTGTTAGCAAATATATCTCACCTTTAGAATTAAATTATACGGTTACTGAAAAACAATTACTAGCAGTAGTCCATGCTATCAACAAATTTAGGTACCATATTACTGGTAATGAAATTTTTGTCCATACTGATCACTTTGCTATTAGGTTCCTTATGAATAAGCCAATTACTAATGGAAGAATTACTAGATGGTTACTCTTACTTCAGGAATTTAATATCACTGTGATTGACAGGCTTGGACGAGATAATTCAACTACAAACTTATTGTCCCAAATGAATATTGCACGAGACATAGCTCCAATACTAGTACCGAATGACTTCCTGGATGAGAATTTATTTGTTGTTTCAACACATACTCCTTGGTTTTCTGATGTGGCTAACTATCTGGTATCAGGTAGGTTGCCATAAAATCTATCCACTAGGGAGAAGCATAATATTGTGTAGTGAAGTGTCAACTATTCTTGGACAGGGAGGGACTTATATCGCAAAGGGCCTGATTTAATAATGAGAAGATGTATGTGGTAAGATGAAATGTACGATGTCTTGAGAGCTTGCCACAATGAACCCTATGGTGTCCATTTTGCAGACAAAAGAACAACTTATAAGGTCCTACATGCAGGTTATTACTGGCCCACTCTTTTCAAAGATCCCAAAAAGTCTGTCTCTAATTTTTTCTTAACATCAAATTACTCTCTTTAGTAACCTTAATTATTATTATTAAAGATATTTATATAATTAATATTAAATTTAATTAATGAATTGGTTTAATATATATTAAATTAAATACTAGTGTGAATAATATCCTTTTAGTCATGCCTTCCTTCTATGGGCATTAGTTACTCCTTCCCAACCTTTATAATATGTTATAAAATCATTTATGTCCATTTTATGAATCTTAGGATCTCCTAGAGGACAGATAAACAATTGGTCTCCCCTCTTGAGGAGACAGTCGCATTGAAGCAAGGTTTAGCAATAACAATGAATGCATGTTGTGTTTTTATCCATCAATTGACATCATAGATCAATACCAAGTGGTCACTTCAAATTACACTACTATAACTTAGTCATCCTTTCAAATCTCAATCATTCCTAAATGATGATAATATAAAAGAATACATTAATATAGATATAGATATATATATTATATATAATATATATATATATATATATATATATATATATATTTTGAGAGAATAAAATATTATAGTCAAATCATATTCATTGAATTACACACAATATTTTAACTTTAGTTGAATTTGCTTTTAGAATGTGTATTAGTAAGGAGGAAGCGTTGATTTAAGCGTTTTAACATGAGAATGTAGATGTTATAAAAATTAAATAAAAGTGATAAGAGATAATAGACATATTTCAATTATGACATATTTTTATGATGATATGAGGAGATCATTTGTGAAATCAATATTGCGTAGACATAAAATTGTTTTTGCTTATATATCATCTAGAGAAAT
>APFE031341104.1:140710-154385 GCA_000404065.3 Pinus taeda
GCCTGAGTATCTCATTGGCATACTTTCCTTGAGACACAAACACTTCCCCATCCTTCTGCCACACTTCCATGCCTAGAAAGTAGTGCATAAGACCCATGTCTTTCATCTCAAACTCTCTTGCAAGGTCCTCCTTCGAAGACTTGATCAATTGATCATCACTTGTGAAAATTAGATCATCCACATAAAGAACAATGATCAATGGCTTACCTTCTACCATGTTGTGGTAAAGGTTTGCATCTGCTTCATTCTTGGTGAAGCCCAACCCAGTGAAATAGCTGTCAATCTTGGTGTACCAAGCATGAGGTGCTTGCTTCAATCTGTATAAATCCCTCTTGAGTCGGCACACATGTGAATCACAATCGAAGGTCTCAAAACCTTTTGGCTACTCAATGTACACCTATTCCTCAATCTTCCCATTGAGGAACATAGTCTTCACATCCATCTGATGGATCTTCCAACACATCTGAGCTGATAGTGCCAACATCGATATGATAGATGAGTACGTTGCTACATAGCAAAAGTCTCATCGTAGTCGATCCCCTCGACCTATGAGAAACCACAAGAAACAAACCTTGCCTTATGTTTCTCAACATTGCCATCAGCTGCCTACTTTACCTTGTAAAGCCATCATGAACTCACCACTGACTTGTCTTGAAGTCTTGGGACAACATCCAAAACAAAATTTTGAATGATGGAGTCGTATTCATCCACCATAGCATCAACCCAGACTGGTTGCTGCACTGCTTCCTCGAATTAAGAAGGTTCAAACTCTACACACTCCCCAACCAAGGCCATGTAACTAGTGTACCGCTCGAGTGACCTCCTCTGTCTGTGCTGAGAAGATGGTTGTCCCACATTCTCTCTCTCATTCAACATCAACCTGTCAGCCTCCCTTGAACGTTTCCACCCATCTCTAGAGGACTCAACATGAGTGGATGTCTCCACTCCCAGATCCTGTGCATGCAGCTGCTCTGCATCAGTTTGAGGCTCCTCTTCCTTAGGAACTAAAAATTCCTCCTCTACATGCAACTTGAGCTCCCTCTCAAGTGATACTCACATGGCTTTCTACTCATCGAACTTCAAATCTCCTCATACCACTGTCCTCTGACTGGTAAGCAAGAACACCCGATAGTTGTGGGGTGTATCAGTGTACCCCACAAGTATCCCCAATTTAGCTGTTGGATCTAGCTTCTTTCAGGCATCTTTGGTCACATGGAAATAAACAAATGATCAAAAGATCCTAAAGTGACTCACATCTGGTCTCTTCTCGAAAAAGGCTTCCATTGGTGTCTTCATTCCCAATATACGATGCGGGCTTCTGTTTTGCAAGTATACTGTTGTATTACATGCCTCAAACCACAAATGAAGTGGCAGGCTTTGGTCATGTAACATCGCTGGAGCTGCTCTCACAATTGATCTGTTCTTCCTTTCAGCCACCCCATTCTGCTGTGGGTTATGGGGTGCCATCAACTCCCATTTAATTCCTTCTACTAAGTAGAAGTCCTTAAACTATTGGGAGATATATTCTCCACCATGTCGCTACGCAAGGCCCTTATTTTATTTTCAGATTCTTTCTTTGCCAAGGCTTTAAACTCACAAAACCTTGAGAATGTCTGATCCTTCTTTTGCATAAATTAGATCCAACATCTACGAGAAAAATCATCAATACAAATAACATAGTACCTTTGTTTAGTGGTGGAGGCTGTAGAGCATGGTCCACACACATCTGTGTGAACTCGCTCTAGGATTGCTCCAGCTCTACTGTCTCGATCCTGAAAGGAAGATTTCACATACTTACCCAAGGTACAACCTTTGCATGTATCCATCTGCTCCAGTTTTCCCTTGGGAAGTCCGGTAGAAATCTATTGCATGATCTTCAAGGCCCCATGGTGCAAGTGGTCCAATCTTTTATGCCATAACTCACCAAAATCTTGGCTCTACACCAACTCAGCTTTGGAACCCAAAGAAGCATAGTTGTCTACCTCCAACTTGTAGAGATTCTTTACTTGAATCCCAATCCTCTTGGTCTGTCCAGTGCCAATATGCCTCAGGAATACCTTTCCTTTACTAAAGACTACATCATAGCCTTCATCTTCCAGCATAGCAACGGACACAAGATTCTTCTTCAGACCCGATACATACTTTACATCAGTTAGGGTGATAGGATCTCCATGCTCCCTCTGAAACACAACCATGTCTTCACCTAAAACATAATACTTTCCATCATCACCCATCTCGATCCGCATCTGGAGATCCTTCTCCTCCAAGGTACTAAAAATATTCTTGTTGCCGGTCATGTGGAATGAAGCTCCACTGTCCAGATACCAAACACATACCACCATCGATGAAACCATGCATGCAATGAGGGAGAAATCCAATTCGAACTATGAGGCCAATGCCTCACCATCTAATCCCTTCGAGGGTCCCTTCTTGGATTTCTTCTGTGGACAATTCGTAGCATAATGGCCCACCTCATGACAATGAAAGCATCTCACTTTCGATTTTCCAATATTCGTCCCACCATGGGAAGAACTGGATTTGGAATGGGATGCCTTCCCTTTCCCTTTCCTCACCTTACTCGCTAAGGCTAGATTTTCTTCATCATATTTCTTTGATGAAGATCCATCTTTGGTGCTTCTTCTTATCTCCTCCTGAATCAGATCCGACCAAAGTCATTCCCAATCTGGCAGTTTCTCTCATCCATTACCGAGTCTTGGTAGCTATGCCAGCTCTTAGGAAGACCGAGGAGAGCAAGACTCACCATGTCATCACCGGCTATCATGATCCCTACACTTCCAAGCTCATCCCTGTGGGTGGTGAGCTTGTTCAGATATGTATAGATCATGTCGCTCTTTTCACACTTGATTTTCTGAAGCTTGTCTTTCAGTGCCAACTTCCTCTAATCGCTGATGTTCTGATATAGATCTTTCAATGTTTTCCACAATTGAAAACGGTGTCTCCTTCCCATGAAGACTCGAGACTATGTGGTCTCAAACTCCCTCCAGAAGGATTTTCCTCACTCTAGCCACACATTCCTTCCATTCTGTCAATTCTTGGGCATTAGCAGTTGTTGGCTTGGGACTTCTTGATCAATGAAGTCCTTCAAATAATTTTCCTCTAATACGGCTTCCATGTGATCCTTCTGGGCTATGTAATTCAAGCTGCCATCAAGGGCATACTCGAGTCTTAAAGCATTGAATGCCATTGGTGAAATTTGAGATGTGATAAGAATTCAAATTCTATAATTAGGAAATTCAAACTTAGAACTTCTCCTTTCTTTGTATATTGTTCTTCGCTTTGATCACCTTTCCTCTGATACCATGTAGAAATTCTCACTATAGATCACCAGATAATGCAATATACTAATGCAAAATATAGATCTACTTCTACAAACAAACTTGTTGAAGCTTAATCGATTTTGAGCAAGATCAAATAGAACACATGTAATAGAGACTGAGAAATCAATCACACATGAACACAGAAGAATACTCTGGGGAAAGCCTCAGCTAAAAACCTCGATCTCTGTATTATCATACAAGTGGAAATATCTCCGAATTACATAAAGCTTTAGCTCACAAGCTATCCAGCTCTCAGTACAATCCCTCAATACTACTCATAGGATGAATAGACACAACATATGCCTTCCTCCAATCCTCCAAGCCTCCTATTTCCTTGCGTAGTTTCTCCTGGGGTCCAATGTTGCCACCTGTGTGGATTTCCACATCGCACACTCATAAAAACTAAGAAATAACTGTGCAATCCTGAAGGAATGAATTCCTTCTGCATGCAAGAGATATCCTCAATGGAATATTTCTACAACTGATAGTAAATTGTTCCATCATATGATCTCAACTGGATCTTTGAATGAACTGATATGCATGAGTTATTTATGAGAGAATATTCAGTTATCTGAAGTGCAGCAGTTACATGCATGCATGCATTAACTAATGAACTCACAATAGTTCCACAAACTGTTGAACTAATCTAACTGGACTTAAATCAATTAACTGAGCTAACTAATTACAACTCAAAGTACAATCCACCTAATCTCCTTAATCAAGGGATAACTTCCTCAATCAAAGGGAAAACTATTGCATGTCTTCACATAGACTTCATGTTTGATTTTCTACAACTAATTAACTCAAGATGAATTAATTAATTATTTTACAAACAACTGCTAATATCAAATTCAAATTTTAATTCTCAATTTTAGTTTAGGGACTAACTAGAATTGGAATGTATCCTAAAATGCTATTTATAGCAGTTCTATTTTTAGCATTTCTTGTTGCTATTTTTCAACACACACACACACACACACACACACACACACACACACACATATATATATATATATTATGAATTTAAATTTCTAAATGTAAATCCTCTTTCCAAACACAAGTTTGTTTGTTTGTTTGTTTGTTTGTTTTGTTTTTTTTTTTTTTTTTAAGGATGATAAGTACAGTAAGAATCTTTTGCCACATACAACAAGTTGAGAGAAACAAGTATATATAAAAATTCCTTTTAAGATTTAATCAACAAATAAATAAAATAACATTGAAGCAAAACATAATTTCATACTATAAACATAAACATAATGATAAATTATAATACTAACTAATCATAATGCCATCTATTATTCAATATACATTGGAAACCACCATCCACAACAAAACCATATATTGAAATTTAATTTCAAAAACCAATTTGATAATAAAGAAACCTTGCATTGATAAGAGATCAAAATAATATGTCTATTTTTCAATTGGCTAGTGTAGAGGAAAATCCATTAGCTGAAGCCCCATGTAAATGACAACCAAGAGGAATATATAGAAATCACAACAATTGATGTAGTCGAACGAGGTAAAGCACCCATTTTGTTTTTGGACTGATATTGTTTAAACTTTGACAAGCCTTAGAGATTGAAGTTCATGCTTCCATACTTGCAATATGAATGATTTTGATGCAACGGAAAACTCTTGTGTAGGACGCTACATTGTTTTAGGAGCTATTTTGAATGGTACAACAATTAGAAACGTCTTGAATTGGATCACTTATTTGTAGTGATTGACATTATCATTACGACATTAGTTATCAATAATTTTGCATGCTTGCATATGATTATGGAAGAAATTTGGTACTTGTCGAGTCCCACTAAACTTGACATAAAACATTTTATGATATATCCACTATTAAATTTGCAAATGTTGTTCAAAAGTTTTATATGTCATATTTGCTAATTGTGCTCATTTTATATCCAAGTCAGGCTAATGTGCAGCTGAACACCTGTAATATAAAATAGAATTTTAATGGACTAAAAACAATTCATCAATTGTCTTTTCTCTTAAATTTCAATTTTGTCGATTACTAATTCTTTGCGCAGTACAAATGAGCTCAATAATCTCTTACTACATAACTTTTCCTATTTTCGTCTATGTGAGCTTTTGGGGATTGGAAATCTGGTATGTAGCAGCAGGAGTTAGTTTTGTTGTTGTTGTTGAGCAATGATTGATATTGAGTGTTGAATCTTTGTGGGTAGGACTAGGGAGGGATCATCTATATGTTGGATTGTTCGAGTTCATTCATTTATTCATTCATGCATCTTTCAATATGGAAAGACCCTTCCTTATTCAATCTCACGACCTCATGTACCACTTTCATCGCCTGCATACTATGCTTCCCAGAAGTAGCTTGGTCCTTTGCCTCCTCTTAACACCTAGTCATTTTGAATCACAACCATCTTGCTTAGATGTGTCAATAGTTTCTTTTCCACCTCCCAAAGCCCATTTCATCCCCACCTTACTCTAGTCTAGCCCTTTTGGCAGCTATATGGACCACTACAGGTTGTATCACCTCTAAATGATGTATAGCACAAAACGTTCAATGGGTGAAAAAAATCATGTAAATGGCTAAGCGTATATATAGCTTCCTTTTTTTTTCACTCGTTCTGAGCCTCTTTTCTTTGTTGAGTCATGTTATATTATTTCCATGTAGTTAACAGGGGGTTTGAGGGGTACCCGTAACCCCACTTTATGGGGTCTGGGGCAGCGCCCCAGAAAATTTTGATTTTGGACCCTATGTTAGGTTGGGCGGACCCACCTATGGCTTTGTGCATGATTTTTGCACATGTTTTTTGGACGCAATGGTTTTTCGATCCATGGTATTGGACGTGATGGTTTTCGGTCCATGGTATTGGATGTGATGGTTTTATGGTATTAGATGCTTCGGCATGTATAAATATGTATTGTAACATTGAAAGGAACATAATGAAAAAATCAAGCTAGTAGTCCCAGTTTTGGGATCCAATGGGAAAATCTCTGTGTATATGTGTTTTATGTGTTATGCTCTCGCATTGTTTATTTTTCTCTGATTTATAATTCATATGTAGGTAATTTCTGTACGGGGTTAAAACCTACATTTGGTATCAAAGTTGTTTTTGACTTCAAGGGGATGCCTTTGTTGCTGAGGGGTTTCGCTCGGGCCTAGGGTAGACCCTGTTCAATGGGAGATCTGCGAGATCGATTTTGGTGGTGAAAGAAGATGGCGAGTGGTGGAAAGATAGAGATCAAGAAATTTAATGGTCAGAGTTTTGAGTTGTGGAAACTCAATATGGAGGATCTGTTGGTGGATAAAGATCAGTGGATTGTGGTAGATCCAGGTACTAAACCAACGAGAATGACCAATGAAGAATGTAAGAAGTTGGATCGTAAGGCAAAGAGCACAATATGATTGTGTGTCTCAGATTCAGTATTGCTTAATGTATCAGGGGAAGCTACGACAAAGGCTTTGTGGGACAAGTTAGGGACTTTGTACCAATCTAAGTCTCTGGTGAATAAAATGTTCCTGTGGAAAAAGTTGTATAAACTGAGGATGAAAGATGGAGACTCAGTGACAGAGCATATGAATGTGTTTAATACTGTGGTAAGTCAGTTAGCATCTGTTGATATTAAAATTTCAGATGAAGATAAGTGCATCAGTTTGTTGTGTTCTCTACCAGATTCCTGGGATAGTCTGGTTATTGCAATAGTTAGCAATGCAATTGCCTTGCATTTTGATGAAATAGTCTCATCCTTGCTGATGGAGGAGATGAGACGGAAAAATATGGAGAGTCAGAGTGGTGATGCCTTGTCTGTATGAGGACGATCCCAGAACATAAACAAAAATAATTCATCGTGTGGGAGATCTAAATCTAGAGGGAGATCTAAATCTCCAGGAAAACCTATAAAGGTGGTGTGCTGGAAATGTGGAAAGGAAGGGCACTTCAAAAGGGATTGTAAATCTAAAGCTCCTAATAAAGGAAAGGGGTCTGATGATGCTCCTTCTACAGAGGCGAAAACCACCTCAGATGAAGGTGGGGATGTGTACTTAGCTTCTTCAAGTACACACGTAGATCATGAGGCATGGTTGATTGACTCAAGTGCATCCTTTCACTTCACTCCCCATAGAGAGTGGTTCTATGAGTACGAGAAATATGATGATGGTGATGTTTTCTTGGGGGATGAAAAGAAGGCTAGAATCATTGGTCACAGAAAATTAAAGTTGAAGTTGCAAGGTGGAAGGGCTAGAACACTTCCGGGGGTTCTACATATTTCTGCATTGGCCAGAAATCTGATTTCTGTAAGCAAGCTGGATGATGCAGGTGTAAAAACACTGTTCGATAAGGATACCTACAAGATGGTTTGGGGAGCATTGGTATTGATATGGGGAGATCAGACTGGAACTCTGTACAAGCTACAAGGTAGCACTGTTGTTGACGGGTGCAATCATTCTATGGTTCCTAGAAGTGGAGCAGAAAATATAGTCGTCTCTGGAGAGAAGACCATGATGTGGCATCAAAGGCATGGACATATTGGAGAGAAGGGCCTTCGAATACTTCATGGTAAAGGTATGGTAGAAGGTATGAGTAACAACTCTTTGGATTTTGATTTTTGTGAAAATTTTGTATATGGAAAGCATAATCGGGTGAGTTTCCCCTATGGAAGTAAGAGGGCGAAACATATATTAGAGCTTGTGCACAGTGATGTGTTTGGACCTGTGAAGGTTCCATCACCGGGTAAGTCTGTGTACTATGTATCATTTATAGATGACTTCTCAAGGAATACATGGATATATTTCCTTAAAAAGAAATATGAAGGCTTTGACAAGTTTAAAGAATTCAAGGCTTTGGTGGAAAACTAGATAGAAAAGAAGATAAAGGTGCTGAGGACAGATAATTTTGGAGAGTTTTTCAGTAAGGAATTTGAAGAATTCTGTAAGAAGTATGGTATAGCACAGCAGAAGACTACTCCATATACACCTCAACAAAATGGAGTTGCAGAAAGAATGAATAAGACATTGATGGAAAGGGCAAGAAGCATGCCCAGTGGTGCTGGGTTAGGATAGGAATTTTGGGCAGAGACGGTGGATACTGCATGTTACCTGGTCAACAGGTCACCTTCATCAGCGTTGGAGGATAAGACTCCACAAGAAGTATGGACTTGGTAAGAAAACCCTCTCTTTCACATATGAGGGTATTTGGATGTGATGCATATGTACATGTTCCAAAGGAGAAATGAACCAAGTTGGATAGTAAATCTAAAAAGTGCAGCTTTATTGGGTATAAGGATGGTTTGAAGGGTTATAAGCTTTGGAACTCAGTGACAAGGAAGGTTGTGTACAACCGAGATGTGGTGTTCAGAGAGGTGAAATTTGTTATTAAACATGAAGTCCAACCGAAAGAAGCTGAAAAGATAGAGTTTGAGCTAAAGGAGGAAGAATTAGACTCTACAGCAAAGGAGGAATCAAAATTCGAAGAGCCACAAACTCCAGGCGTAAGAAGATCAGTTTGAGAAAGAAGATATCCAGAAAGGTATAGCCCATGTGCTTTCTGTTCAAATTTTGCTTCATCTATTACTGACGATGATCCCAGAACTATGAAGGAAGCAGTGGATTCAGAGGATGGAAAACCCTGGAAAGAGGCCATGGTTGATGAAATGGCATCTTTGCACAAAAATGAGGCTTGGGATCTCGTGGAGTTTCTGGCTAGAAGGAAACCCATTGGCAACAAATGGGTGTTCAAAAAGAAGACAAATGCAAAAGGAAAAGTGGAGAAATAAAAAGCTCGGTTGGTAGCAAAAGGTTATTCTCAGGTGTCGGGAATTGATTTTGGTGATATTTTTTCCTCTGTTGCCAAGGCAACTTCTATTATTACTTTTATCTGTTGCTGCTGCTTTTGATTTTGAGGTAGAACAGATGGATGTGAAGACAACATTTCTTCACGGGGATCTGGAAGAGGAGATCTACATAAAACAACCTAAAGGCTTTGTGGTGAAAGGTAAGAAAGAACTGGTATGCAAGTTACAGAAGTCTCTGTATGGGTTAAAACAGTCACCAAGGATGTGGTATCAGAAATTTGATACATTTATACGGGGACTTGACTTCACCATAAGCAAAGCAGATCATTGTGTGTATTTTAAATTAATTGGTGACCTTGTTATTTATCTGGTCTTGTATGTGGATGATATGTTGCTAGTTGGAAATGAAAAATAAATTATCTAGGATTTGAAGACCCAATTGTCCTCCAAATTCGACATGAAAGATCTTGGTACTGCAAACTATATTTTGGGCATGGAAATTAAAAGAGATCGGGAAAGAGGAAGCTCTGGTTAAACCAGAGGAAGTATGTCGAGACAATATTGTAGAGGTTTAATATGCAAGATAGTAAATCGGTGAAGGTGTAAAGTTATATGCTGAACAGTGTCCCAAGACATAAGAAGAGGAAGAGGATATGTCTCGTGTTCCATATGCAAGTGCAGTCGGTAGCCTGATGTATGCAATGGTTTGTACTAGACCAGACATTGCACATGCAGTGGGAGTATTGAGCAGGTTTATATCAAAACCAGGAAAGGAGCATTGGACAACAGTGAAACGGGTTTTTAGGTATTTGCGTGGCACTAGTGATTATAGTTTGTGCTACCTAGGAAGATCAAGATTAGACATGGTGTTGGATATTTGTGGCTTTGTTGATGTAGACTGGGCTGGAGATCTGGATCAGAGAAGATCTACAAGTGGGTATGGTTTAACCTATTTGGAGGTGTAGTCAGTTGGATGAGTAAGAAACAATCTGTAGTCGCCCTATCAACTATAGAGGCAGAATACATGGCAGCCACTCATTCAAGCAATGAAGCAGTTTGGTTGCAGAGATTGTGTTCAAGTATGGGGTTAGTACAGGAAGCTATAAGGATAGACTGTGACAGCCAAAGTGCAATTTTCTTGGCAAAGAACCTTGCATATCATTCAAAGACAAAGTATATTGATGTTCAATATCACTTTGTGAGGGATATGATAGAAAACAAAAAGGTGTTGTTGGTAAAGGTTGACACTTTGAAGAATACTGCAGATGCATTGACAAAATCGATGAGCTTTGAGAAGTTCTCCTGGTGTAGAGAAACAATGGGCGTTTCAGGGCTGGAAAAATGACTAAGCTCTCCTGTGGCCCCCTGTGGAAAGAAAACAACAAGTGGGAGAAAGTTGGGTTGTGTTATATTCTTTCCACGTAGTTAACAAGGGGGTTTGGGGGGTACCCGTAACCCCACTTTATGGGGTCTAGAGCAGCGCCCCAGAAAATTTTGATTTTGGAGCCTATGTTAGGTTGGGCGGACCCACCTATGGTTTTGTGCATGATTTTTGCACATGTCTTTTGGACGCGATGGTTTTTCGAGTTATGGTATTGGACGTGATCATTTTCGATCCATGGTATTGGATGTGATGGTTTTCGGTCTATGGTATTGGATGATTTGGCATGTATAAATATGTATTGTAACATTGAAAAGAACATAATGAAAAAATCAAGCTAGTAGTCCCGGTTTTGGGATCTAGTCAGAAAATCTCTGTGTATATGTGTTTTATGTGTTATGCTCTGGCATTATTTATTTTTCTGTGTTTTAGAATTCGTATGCAGGTAATTTTTGTATGGGGTTAAAACCTACATTCTTACAATCTAAAGAGCAAGTGAAAAAGTGTCATTTCAACTCCCTCACATTTCACCTTTATTCAATTCCATCTCAATTCAATTTTCAAAAGCGGTTATTTTCTTGTTTCCACCACCAAGGATAAGGGATGAAAATAGATTGTAAGAGAATTTCACAACCTATATGTATGCGGTGGTATTAATCTTTTCTGGAGCGAATTTATTCCTATATCATCGTGTGCAACCCTAATCATGGATAAGAGGGGTTTTCCATGTTTTATTACTTAAAATATATGTACAAGATGTTAATAATGTAATTGATTTGTTTGTGGTACAAGTGGAACTAGAGGGATAGTTCTAGACAGAACCTCTATGCATGCTAGATAGGAGATAGCTCATGCTTTAGAACTGAGTAATAGAAAAAATCAAAGTGTAGTGGAGGCACTTTGGGCCCGAGGAAGCCACCTGGGAAATGACTAACCATATGAAGGAAACATATACTTCCCTATTTGTTGAGTGGAGAAAATTGTAAATGCAATGTAAATGATGTACAAATCTATGTGTATAAAGATCCATAGCAATTGTGTTTGTTATGTTTAAGGCTATTGAACAACGAGGATGGTGTTCTTCCTAAAGGGGGAGGGGATTTTGATGTCCCATGGTTGACATTTTTCCCTCTATTACATAACCATAATTATTCTAAATAGATGAGAAAGGGACACAAATTCCATTGGTTGAGGAAATGGTTGTTCTTTGATCACAAACCTAGTTGGTGGAAAAATAAATTAATGTGATAAATGTGCATTGAATCCAACTGAAATGGAAGGATTGACCCAAGCTTCATTTAACCGAAGAATGAGTAAAGAAAAGGAAAAAAAATATATGAGAGCAGCGTGGGCTACGTTTTCCAGTGATGGGCTGCTACACAAGCCGTGAAGGAAATGATGGGAGATAATCGTTTTTAGAAAAATGAGGGATGTTTCGATGGGGACATGCGCAGACTGAGGCCAAAGGAGAAAATTAACCAAGAATGTAACATATGGGTGAGCTATAGAGAAACATAGAGATAATGCAGAGGAAAAGTAATCTTGACATTGAATAAAGCCCTAAAAAAGGGGGGGCATTAACTGTGGAAATCTCAATAGGAGGCTTGTTGGTGATTGGTTTTAAAGAGAAAGGATTTCATGTAAGGCAGAAGGATCCACTAGAATCTTGGGGTTTATGAACTTGTCAAACTAGGAGAATCACATGCGTGCTTGTGAGGGTTGTTGAACCACCAAGAGTGCCTTGGGCCCGAAAATCTGGTGCTTGAATCACTGTGGAACAACCTAGAAAAGTGATTTCTCGCCCATAGGTAGCTTGACCATTGTTGAACCTTCCTAATAATGGATCTCTTCTCCTGAAAGGGAGATGGAGTTCTCTGCATAGTGAAATGTTGGCATGACTGTGTTTCTACATGAATTATATGAGTTATAAGGAGCTTAGCTAGTGGATGATGATTGTGAGGGCCTTGTGACATCATCTTATAATTGTGTTGGTTGACGAAAAATTACTAAGAAGCACCCCACCTCAAGCTTTGGAATTTGACTTGGAGGTGACAGTTACAAGTAAGGCTTGGTTGTAGCTGTTTACGATTGGGTGGAGAATTAGAGTCTCACTCACAGTTTCCAAAAATCCTATAAGATAAGTATCATCTTATGTTGTATTTGTAATTGTTATCCTCTCTATTATTTGAAATAATAAAATGGCACACTAACAATAGGGATCACTGTTTATTATATAAGCCATCTATACAAGGGTGAAAATGTAAAGTTGGGTTACACTTTTTGCCATGTTTTTAGAAAATAATAACATTTTTAGAACTTCTTCAACTTTTGGCAAGCCAAAACAATTTTTCTGTTTAGAATTTCATTTTATAATATAAAAAAACTTTTCATAAATTCTATTAGCTTTCTATTAATTATTTTTTGGAATTTCTTTATTCACATTTGATATGTCAACTTAGCAATTGTTTGATCGTGTGTTCTTTAAAAATCGAGGAATTCATAAAAAGTCATGTTTTTAGCACTAGTGTATTTTTTGTTAACTCGGCGTTTTTGGAAGAAAAAAATGTGTTGTAACAATCTAGACACTCTACTTAGATATCGTTATATTTACAAAACCAATTGATGCACATCATAATTACTATAATTTTTTGAATTGAACCAATATGAAAAAATTGTATATTTTGAAGATCTTTAGCATAGCGTCAAATTTCTCAACATATTAGTTATAAACTAAAATTCTAAAAACTACCCATTACAAAAGATGGACCAATGTAATGAACCATAAATTTTTCATATTTTTTTATAGTGTATTTTGGAAGATACAAAACATTGATTTCACTATATCATAATGACCTTCAGAATTTTTTTGCACACATTTTAT
The DNA here is from genome assembly GCA_000404065.3 of Pinus taeda. Lineage (NCBI taxonomy): Eukaryota > Viridiplantae > Streptophyta > Pinopsida > Pinales > Pinaceae > Pinus > Pinus taeda. The sequence goes on from APFE031341104.1 coordinate 154,083, forward strand.
TAGAAAATTAATTAAAATTAACAAATTTCTATGAAATTCCATAAAATTTATATCTACTAAAAGTAGATTCAATTATGCAAATGTTCGTATTGGTTTCGAAAGTAAATTCACCAAATTTGATGGAATTTAACCATTCCAATGTTGGAGAAAGGTGACCAGAGCCGAATGCTTGCAGAGTTGTAGGTGAAAGTAGTTTATTCGATCTCAAAACACATTCGATTGAATTGTGTTTGTCGTCGACGCCCGTTAAAATAAATGGAAAATTAATTCAGCCGAATTCTTTTAAAAATTCAGCTGAAAATG
>APFE031341107.1:2247-34234 GCA_000404065.3 Pinus taeda
AAAAGAGAGAAGAATGAGCCTATTTGATATCCTTTTGTCTCAGAAAAACCTTACTACCACTCTTGAACACGGCACTTTTTATTCACCTGGGTTGGGAAATCCTTTGCCTCACATTTGATCAAACCACATTTAAATTCTTCAGCCGGGTTCCGGGGATTAACTTTGAGTCATTCGTCACCAAGACATTTGTTGTGTCGTTATGTGTTCAAGAGGTCTGTAAACAAAACATTCAACTGCAAAATACCTGTCATCCATTTTATCATCCTTGAGTCAGTCCTTACAGCAACATTTCTTCAACTTGAACTATGATTTCGTGTTGTAAGCATGACTACGACAGGTCGCTTTCTATCGACATCAGCACATTATCTAGAGATTTGACTTAGAAATCGTCAGTACCTTGAAGTCTGCATGCATCAATGGCAGGTTTCTCACCTTTGACGACAGTTTACATCATTGACTTTCGCTCGTAGGACTCCGTGAAATGTTCGACATCGACTCATTCATTCACATCTCATGGATTGTACTGGGTACTTTGAGAACCATTGAAATCACTGGTGGTCTCTCTCACACTTGTTAACAGTTTACATCATCGACTGGTAATCAAGTGGTTTCTACCATGTTCGACAGTGACTCATTTATTCGCATGGCTAGAATCGTACCAATTCGGGAAGTAGAGATGAAGACCCTGGATCTAGTTTCTACCATCCAGGCTGCGAGGAGTTTTGTACTCATTATATAGTAGACCAATTATAAACAGATGGCTGCGTCCATGCTGTGTCTACATGAGTCTATGATTGTTATGTACTACAAAATCATTCTTGTATCAGAGTAGTAGTTAGTCTGTTAGTTAAAGTTTTTGCTCTGAGTATGGGAATGCCTACCTCAGCAATGATATAATCTTATACATGTATTTTGTGTTGAAAATTTCAGGTTCTAACTGGGCTCTCCACAAGATAATCCTTGAAATGATAAAGTACTTCACCCTTCCTAGATGATATAAAACCTAATCTATTACAGGCTTCGCACTTTAGGGGGCAATCTGTTACACTAAAATTTGTCACCATGACTATTTGCAGTTAGTATGGCTCCATCAACAGTCATACTATCCTCCTTGGCAAGCCTCATACCTCTGCTCTCCATGTCAAACTTCAAGAAAGAGAGAAAGTCTTTAAAAACATGTTTATCTCTGGGTACGTAGTTTCTCTCTACCTTACCTGCGTGTACGCATCCCAAGTTCACAATACCTGCGTCCTTGCACGCTTTGTATGTCAAGGGTGGGTGCGTACTCCTGTAAAGGTCAAAAGGCGCGAGTTTCATCTTAAAAAAGTTACTTGTGGTCATTTCTAGAGCATTCTAGAAGCTTGTTTAACGTGTATTGAGCGCCTCGAGATGGTTCATGTATCCCTATGAAAGAGGAACTTATCGCATCAAGAGGGGAGCTACCCCATCCAAAGAGGGGCTTATCCCATTGATGGTGGACCTGATTAACTTCCTCTAGAGCATTATAAATACAGGCATTGGGCCAGGAGGAGGGAGGTTGAAAGCTGAATATTCCAAAGGGTAGATGCTGCTGGAATTAGGACTTCCTTATAGAAGCTTGTGAGGAGATATTCCCATCCTTTCTTGTTTCATTTGGAAGTGGGTGAGCTTATCAAAGTAAAGGAAAACTCTTGTTGGACCCTAGGAGGGACTTGCACAACGCCGAGGCTCAGGTTGTAATGGTTTCTTTTGTTTCCTATTAATACAAATAATTCCATTCTTCTCAACAATTTGTTATTAATGAGTTGTTTCATATACTCCTTGGTCTGTATGTTAAATATGTTTTATTTTATGAGATATTCAGGTGCTATTTAATCATTTGATTGTTAGTGAATGCATGTTTTGAAGTGAAGGAGGAGCTCATTGGGATCAACGAGGCTGGACTACTACAACAGCGTTGGACTACAGGTAGGATCTAAAACACTTGATTTCTTGTATGGTAAATGCATGTTTAGAGAAGGATTGCTCTTAATTGTCTTCTTTGTCACTAGAAAGTCTTAGGCTTCTAGGGAGGCTGGTTTTGTCCGCAAGATTAACTCTTTCCGCATGACACCATGTATCCAACATAATGTGTATCTAGCTTCTCATCAATGAGAAAAGAAAATCATGACCTCATAGTCAAAATTTCTTGATATCTTCAAGATTAATAATCCTCAACCAATATACCATGTGAGATCCATGAAATATAGTAATCCTCATCCATAACTGCACCATATGAAATTTATGTATCTTTGGAGGCACGATGACAACATCATAAAAGAAATGAGTGACCCTTATCAGATAATGAAGTTTTATACTCAAAATTTTTTCTTCTCCTTGACCTTATGAAGATTACCATGTAAGCTACATACCATATGTACTATATGCATCATCAAAATAGTCATTCACAATCATCCTTAAATCTGATATGAATAACAACTATGTGGCCCAAGAAGTATAAGTATCATATGAGACTTCATCATAGGAATCCCATGACTGTAGCATAGCATGATGTATCATTTAAATACTTAAAAAAAATAAGAATCATCACCATCATAATGTTCCATGGACTTCTAATCATAGTGCCAACAATGCATTAGAAGCATAGTATATTCTCATCGTGAACCTGTGCCAACTGTTGACTGTCAGATCTGATCATTATGTATATCAGTAAGAATCATCAAGGAATCATCATGAACGATTTATACATCAAGTCATCAACGAAGAACTTCTAAATAACACCAATAGACTGTAATCATCAATAATCGACACATAAAAGATAATTGATAATTCATTCAACCATATCAGACCCCTTTTCTAAGTCTGCCCCGCTGCTTTTTCATCAAACCAACATATACGCAACTGTATAGTTTTTAACTCACGTATATATGCGACTTTCCTTTATAAGATCTGCGTATGAAAATTGGAACACTGAAGTTTCATACTTTCAGTTCCTCCTGAGTATATTGTACCTGGTCTTAGAACTTTTGCATAAACATCAGTTCCAAGAATATCATTACAATGATGGTTCTTCATCAGAAACCCTGTTTTTCTCTTGTCTACAATCATGATGAGCACCTCCACTATCATATTTGTATTCAAATGAGAAGAGATAAAGATCAAACCTTATCTGATCTTCCTTTTCTTGATTCTTGGTGGATTCATATTTTTCATATTTTCTGATATAAATATGCTTATTTGATTTCTTACCATATTGTCTGTGGTGATCAATAGACTTGTTCCTACATTCTTTTGCTATATGCCCAAACTTGTTACAAGAATAACATATTATATGTTTCATATTATTTCTATAGCCATCAATGGATTTGTGACCAAAAATATTGCAACAAAAACAATATCCCTTAAAGTACCTAAAGGCTGATGATCTTTTTGTGAGACGATTATTAGCTTGAAACATTTTACTTCTGCACCTAGCTACAAAATGTCCAAAATTATGACATCTAAAATGTCCAATATTATTCATCAGAGGAAAGACGATTAACACTTCCATAGTTAGGAGTAAACTATTTTCTTTGAAGACTTTCTTTCCTTGGTTGTTGATGGGGTTGACCTCTTATATCCTTGTTGAGCATTTCAGATTTTGCATTAGGGTTCCTTACCTTAGTTTGTGACCTAGATTCACCTTTAACAATTTCAGAAAAACCAAGACTAAAGTTGATGGTAGGAGACCTTTGACTACTAAGAATATTATCTAAAATCTTAGTACTATCTTGAAATCATAATAGTTTATCTTTTTTTTCTAATTTACCTTTTAGGATATTTACCTCAACCTGATATTTCTCTTCCTTTTCCAGACACTTATTCTTCATGATTTCTTCAACTCTGCTTTCCTCATCCACTTGTCATCTTAATTTGAGAATATCATTTTCTTGTTCTTCATATGCTTGAAGTAATTCTTCCTTCTGCTTATTTGAATTTTCAAGATATTCCTCTAGAGAGACCATCTCAGCTTCAAGACTTTTATAGTAACGAGATCTTTCTAGAAGTTTCTTGATTGATATATACTTTTCATTTACTTCATTTCTCAATCATGACACTTCATCCTGCAGCCTTTGACATTTATCTTCCTTTTCGTTGTACTTATTTCTTATTTTGTTTCCTTCCTCCAATTGAGCTTTTAACCTAGTAACTTCTTCTTTGTTGGTACATTCCCTTTTATTAGATAGATCTTATTGATCTCTAATTTTATCTGTGAGCCTTTTAACTTCTATCTCTATTATATTTCTTTCACTTTCACTTTCAGTTGTTTCACTATCACTTTCATTATCTTCAATATTGCATGAATAGAGAAATATATCACCAGAGACCAAAAATTAGTCCCCGATACTTATTTTGCTTGCTCATCTTCAATCTAAGATGATTCTGAATTTGAATGCTTGCTTCCACCTAATAGCCAAATCTCTCTCCTACTGTCACTATTCCTTTGAGATATCTTCTTCTTCTGAGGTGCTTTCTTATTTTTCTTCTTTCTCATTGTCTCGACAGTCTCCTTCAAGTGATCAAGATTTTTCTAAAGGACCTGCTCTGAAACCAATTTTTAGGAAAAATACTGAGAGGGGGGAGGGGTGAATCAGTATTTATAAATCAATAATTGTTTACATTTAAATTCTAGATTTCTATACACAAATTTACTAAACTGAACCTGCGTGTGTACGCGTCTGTTCTTGAGACTATAAGCGTATATCCAGTAAACTTACTATTTAGTTAATCCATCATATGTTTGTCTTCAAATAGTGCATTAGTACTTTATTAAACATTATTTAAGCATTAACCATGTGTTGTAATAAATAATCCATCACACAAAAGAAACACACATGAACACCAAGATTTAAGGTGGAAACCCAATGCGGGAGAAAAACCACCTGTTATTGTTTTCTTTGTCTTATTTTTAATATCAAAAGTTTTTTACAATCTTGTACTGGCGTAGAATCATACCAGTACGTAGGAACCCACCTACAGAAGGCTACAACCTTCTCTCGCTCGCCAGCTTCTACAGGAAGGTAGCTACAACCCCCTAGCTCTTTTACTCGCTGGTATGTTTACCAATATGTAGGCGTTAGCCTACAAAAGGCTCCAACCTTCACTCTTTCTCTAGCTACTACTAGAAGGGAGCTCCAACCCCTAGCTCTTGTATTGGGTGATATGTTTACCAGTACATAAGTGATAGCTTACAGAAGGCTACCACCTTCAGTTTTCCTCCAGGGACCACATTTCATAAATTTTTAGACTGGATACTCATGATACACAACAACACAATATGTAGGCGACGTTTCATCAAATTTTCATACTGGACCCATCAGTAACATTAAAGCTAAAAATCATTCATGACTAAAATAAAACCATCAAATACATCTGCATCAACCAATCACTGAAACCCAATCATCAATCTCTGAATCAACCACAGCTAAATCGGTTAATCACTGAATCCTCTAACATAATTGAATCACCCAATCATCAATTTCTAAATCCACCACAACTGAACCAATCAATTACTGAAAACTTAATCAACTCACACTTAATCAAAATTCAACCAATCAATTGGAACAAACAAATCACTATAACCAGTACACAGATCTGAACCCATAACACTACATCAACAACCAAAACCAATTGCAACCTCAAAAATCATATGTTAGAATGCATGAGCTACTTCAATGAAGCCAACTTGGACGTATATGCTACATTCTATAACCCAACCTGCATATACCTCTAAAGATACTAAATCATAAAACTTTTGAACTGTAAATTATACTGCCCAAAGACATTCTAAATATCTATTGTCATATTACAGAGTTCTAAACATATATCAGCAAATATCACCCTTCTAACTCAATTAAGCAACCAACCAGACTCAATATCCTTATACAATTAGTTTTACTTTCATATCCAAAGAAGACATCACTGAAAAACAACAGTAAAAGAATAGCACTAATCAGGTAGATCATTCATCTCTAAACAACAAAATTTTCTTCTTCATACACTACTCGGAAGAGTTGAACCAGCATGTATACATGCCTTCACCAAGGTGAGACAACATATAATTCTACAAATAATAACTTATAACTTCATAGCCATTCTAGACTTCAGATATACCCATATCATAGCATTTAAAGGAAAAAGCACTTTTTAACACTTAGATCTAGCCTATCCATTATCAGATCACATAATTATAAGTCATTTCAAGTCTTATGATCCCGATCCATCATTAGATCTCATCCATCATCAAAAACTCAGGTGCATACTTAGTCCAGATCAAGCAAATCATCATAAATCCATAACATGCATATTAGATTTTGATATAGCTCTTCATAAGATATTCATTACTTGCACTCCTTCACACTTTCATCTTCACCTTCTTATATAATTAGAGCCTTTTTCAATACCTCAGACCAAAACAACACTTATAACCTGTCATATTCTTAGGCGGGATCAAGTAACCATTATTCCGCTCAATATTATGGGAAAATACCATGGTATTGACCATTCGTATTCTTTAACCTTAGTTTTCCATCCCATAGGTGATTTTCTTCTTATGAAAGTGTGTGCATATGTATATGCTCCTTTTGTTCTGTGAACTTGCTTGCATATGCTACTTGGAGTAGGTGAACCAGCATATACCACTTATTGCGACTTAAAACATTCTTTTTCTTCAATTGCTTGATTTTGATATGAAATTATTTGCCCCATCATATTGTTCTTCTGTACCATTACTTTGTTACCTCTAAATAGACCTGTTACAATGTGAGTTTCCCTTTATAAATTCTAAACTGAACTGTGGGTGGGTTATCATCAAGGACAACACATGTATCATGATGCCAACAATAATAATATAAGGGAACAAAAATAAAAATAGTGGGCTTCTATGGGCCACAATAATAACAATATGGGGACTACAAAGGTACAAAAATAACAATAAGGGGTTACACTAGTATTATAGGGACGTAACAATTACAAGAAAAATGAAAAATACAAGAAAAAATGTGATTGCAATCATGTTTTTCATGTATTTCTCATTTTGTGTGTAGCAGGGTCCATCGAAAGTATGAAAAATGGGTACTACTTGGATGATAAATTAAATTCAGTATCTAGTGAGTGTCCTCATTCAAAATTTGGGTAAATCAATAGGGAGATAAGTTGAAAATACGAGTTGAAAAAGTAGTTCTTACTTCTCTTAATATTTTTACTTTTTTACTCCAAAAATCGTGAATCATTCCCCTATGGTTGAAATCATCATCTTGAATCCTATTGGTTATTATAAATTTTATTTTGGTTGTATATTTTTCTTTTGAAGACCATTTTGGACCTCAAAATTTCTCTAATGACAGTGCACTCTACAGCCTATGCTGACAATCAATGCACAATATTGTTTGACAATATCTCTCTCAGTTTGGTTGCAATTGTACTTCTATTTTAGTGCGTTTTCTCAACTGTCTTTTTTTACAAACCATTTCTTTCACAATTGTCACTTTCACTTTTGTGACTATTGTTTTTTCTTTCTTTCACTTTAACAAGTGTTGGTTTTATGTTATCTTCACTCTAGCGTATGCCACATTCACTTTTCCCAGCTTTTGCAAGTGCCATTTTTATGTTTTCTTAAGTGTCTCTTCTAGCCATTTTCACTCTTATATGTGACACACCTTTTCACATCATGAGAGGAAGCTCTAGTGCACCCTTTTGCATAAGATAGTCATATATATCGTAAGAATAGGTGCTAGATACATTCCTACAACTTAGCGCACTTCTTGATCACAATTATCACTTCTATTGCAGCTTGTAAAATTTATATTTCTTAAACCAAACAAATTTGTAAAATTTTCTTTACCTAATAAATATGAAGTATTATGTTCGGGGTTTCATGATTGTATTATTATAGAAAAAGTGTTTTAGTTAAATGATGTTGAAATTGGAGAAATTGATAAGTTAACTATGTTGTGAGAGTTGGGCAATGTAGTCATGATTATTTCGAGGTGAAAGGAAATTATTTTATTGAAAGGATAAAGTGTTATATTAATATTTTATTTTATTAAATAAAAGCTTATATTGATTAATATTAAATTTTAAAAGTTAGAAAATTTAATTGTATTGAAAAATAATTTCAATAAAAATAATAAATTATTTGCTCTTATTTTAAAATTTATTTGATTAAACATTGAAAATTTAGAAAAACTTATTTCAAATATAATTTGTTATTGTTACATTTTGGAAAGTTGGAATATAATTTATATTAATGTAAAATCAATACATAACTCATTCTAATAATATTGACCTATCACATTGACTAATAAAAACATGTGAACACTATTACATCGATCACTATGTATAGGGACCTTGTTCCACTACATAGTTTAGTAATAACACCTAAGAAACAAAAAAAAAAATGAGGTGAAAATAAGGGAAAATGTGCATGTATGCATGTTTCCATTATTCTAATAATATTGACCTATCACATTGACTAATAAAAACATGTGAACACTATTACATCGACCACTATGTATAGGGACCTTGCTCAACTATATAGTTTAGTAATAACACCTAAGAAAATAAACAAAAAAGAAGAAGGTGAAAATAAGGAAAAATGTGCATGTATGCATGTTTCCATTATTCTAATAATATTGACCTATCACATTGACTAATAAAAACATTTGAACACTATTACATCGACCACTATGTATAGGGACCTTGTTCCACTACATAGTTTAGTAATAACACCTAAGAAACAAAAAAATGAGGTGAAAATAACGAAAAATGTGCATGTATGCATGTTTCCATTTACAATATTCACAACTTAACAAAATATTATTTTTCTTAGGATTGCACAATGTGATAATAGTGGATATATTCACTAGTTAGAAAGCTCACTCAAGGCATGACATTATATTATCTTGACATTATATAAAGTTGTCATATAAAGTATGGCATAAAAATTATTGTGTATATTTACAACATGGAGTGATACTCAATAATGATGTTATGCAACCAACTCACAAAACAAAAGAAAATATAGATCAATGACTTGAGAAATAACCACTTTGAAGGGGGGAACATCCTTTAGATCACATAAATGAATAGTTATTGGATGATACATATGAGAAGACCTCCTTTCTATATATAGGAGTCCGAGAGGTCACAATATAATCAGAGTCTACATAACAATAATAATGTAAGGTAAGAACAATAACAATATGGGGGCTACATTAACAATAGAAATAAGGGGACTACACTATTATCATAGGGACCTAACATGTCCCTCTCATTCAAAACAAGCATTGTCCTCAACACTTGAGTATTTTTGGATGTTACTGTATAAAGTTCTCATCCTCCCATGTGGAATCATTAGTGAGTAAGTTTTCCCACTTAATGAGATACTCTGAAAATGATTCATTCTATAGTTGTTAGGTTCTTGTTTCCATGACCTCTTTAGGCTCCAATGTGATTTTTCATTCTTCGTCAAGTTTTAGCAATATTGTTTGAACTAGGAGCTTGTCATCAATAACCTTATTTAAGCATGAAACAAGGAAAAATAGGTGTACACGAGAAGATGCAGGAAGCTTCGATTTGTATGCCATAGTACGAATCATTTGAAACAACTTGTAAGGACCAAATGTTGTGTAACCAACTCATAAAATAGAAGAAAATATAGGTCAATGACTTGATAAATAGCCACTTTGAGGGGGGAAACCTTCTTTACATCACATAAATGAACAATTCTTGGATGATAGAAATGAAAATGCTTCATTTCTATATATAGGAGTCGAACAGGTCACAATATAATCAGAGCCTAAATAACAATAATAATGTAAGGGCACAACAATAATAATAATGGGCTTCTATGGGGCACAACAATAACAATATGGGGGCTACATTAATAATAACAATAAGGAGAATACACTATTATTATAGGGACCTAACAAATGAAGTATGTTATCACATTAACCTCAAGGATGCCTCATTAGCATATTTTAGTTCATAGTTATTTTTTCTTGAGTCATAATTGTTATACATGTATGAAATATTGTGGAATTATTCAATATGTCCATAGGTGAGAATGGACACCAGAAGCATGACACTAAACTTTTGGATGATATTATCATTGGAATTAAGGAATGGTACTAAAACTATAAATGTTATTAATATTGGAGTGAGGAAAAACATGATCACATGCATTAACTAAGGATTTACACAATGCAAGGAACTAACATGGTCAACCATTAGAGAAATTTTGAGGTCTAAAATGGGCCTCCTAAGGAATATTATAAAATAATAATGGAAATAATAAAAAAATATTAAATTACATCATCAAATTTTAGAGTGAAAAAAAAAACTACCTTTTGAGCTTCAACTTATCTCCCTATAGTTTTTCTCAAATTTCGAGCAGGATAACCCATTGGATGCATAATTTAATTCCTCACCCAATGAGTACCCATGTTGGATACTTTTGATGGACCCTATTGCATGAAAATTGAGAAATACATGAAAAAGCAGGTTTGAAATCACATTTTTCATGTATTTCTTATTTTTTGTATTGTAGGATGCATCAAAAGTATACAGAATGGGTACTCCTTGCACAAGTAATTAAATTATGCATCCAACTAGTGCTCCTGCTCGAAACTTGCATAAAACTGTAGGGAGATAAGTTGAAAATATAAGTTGAAAAGGTAGTTTTTTTTATTGTTATTATTTAATTATTATTTTTTTTACTCCAAAAAAGGTGAATCATCCCCCATGGTTGACATCATCATATTGAATCCTATTGGTTCTTGTAAAGTTGATTTTGGTTGTACATTTTTGTTTTGAGTCCACTTTTAGACCTAGAAATTTCTCTAATGAATGTTTGTACTAGAGTGATGGAATAAAACCAAGACCATTAACTATGTCATTACAAGTATTATTTTTTTTAATAACGTTAGTACTAGAGTGAGGGCATTGGATCCAAACTATCGATATAATTAGTTTTTAAGAAAGTGAGGAAGATATTATCAAAAGGGAGGATCCTATCATATTAATTTGAGGAGCCAGTTGCACAATGAAATGATCTCTCTTCCATCCCGCTCTTCTCTCTCCCTCTCTCCCTCTTCGTTATCGCTCACTCTCTCTCTCTCTACCTTTCTCTCTCTAAGTCTTTCTTTTTATCTCAACCCTCTCTCCCCCCTCCAACTCCATCTCTTTATTCCCCTCCCTCTCTCATTCTTTATCTTCCTTGCTCTCGTTCCCTTTTTCTCCCACCTCCCTCTATCTCTCCCCCTTCTCTCTCTCTCTCTCTCTCTCTCTCTCTCTCTTACCCTTCTCCCTCTCTCACTCCTCTCCTCTCTCTCTTCATTCCTTCTCTCCCCTCTCTTTCACTTTATCTCCATCTCTCCCTTGTCACTCCCTCTATCTCTCCACCTCTATCATTCTATGTCTTTGTTATTCCCTCCATACATATCTAGAGTTAAAATATATCATGATATATAAATATATATATTATAAAATATAACAAATTTTAAATATTTGTATTAAAAAATTTAAGAAATTTAAAAATCTAAAAAAATTAAATAACAAAATACAAAAAAAAAAAACAATAAAAAAAACAACAACAAAAACAACAAAAAAATAGAAAAATAATTATTAATATCAATACATATATAACCACTCAACCCTAATGTAACTCATTATCAAAACAAAAATCGACTAGACTATGACCTATGCCACATGTCTAGCTCGCCACCTATGCCACAAGCCTCGCTCGCCTCTGCCATCATGTTGGCAATCACTACAAGGGAGTTTCAAAACAAATAGCAAGGACAGGTGAAATTGATCTACTTCCACCATCATTGGCAAAGGGAGGAGTTGAAGAAACAATACCAGGAGCACAATGTCTTCTATAAGTTTAAATTTCCTAATTTATTTATAAATTGTTTTTTTTTTCCTAAAATGCAATATTTTTTTCTAAATTCCCCCCTTGGTTACTAACTTGTGTGGCTACCTTTAAAACCCTTGTTTGAGGTTTTGGGACAAAATTTCCAAGGAAATTCTTTGGTTTGTTTTTAATATATTTTGGCTAATGTGTTTTGATTGATTAAAATTTATGTTTGGTTAAGAATTAGGGTTGCAATCTAATATGAGAAAAAAATATGATTTTAATGTCGTAGAATCCTCTTTTAAATTAGAACTATTGAATGAAAAGAAATACATAATTCCACAGCCAAGTTGAAATTCATTTCCTTCCTTATTGACTAAAACAAATGAATTATTCAAATAGATTTTGTAATCTATATCAAAGGCTACAAATTCAACTTTCACTGATACGGATGTCACAATTCTATTATGAAGCTCCACTAAATGAATCAAAAAGTTGACATATAAGAAGAAATACAATGGTCAAAACAACTTCACGTTAAAATTTAATTGTGACTATATCCATGGCTCACCCAGTCCCAGCTTGTCATCTCCTGTCATCCCATCAAGTGGCCATGATGATTGTGGTCATTTTCCATATCGTAGAATAACAAAAGAAAACTTCTCATCTCCATAACCACACAATGGATTCCCCACGATCTCTTAAAGGTACATTGCGAGTAGGTTCTTTCCAAGTGGTAAAAACAATGACATGTACTTATGTAGATCACTATGGTATTTCATAACTAGGTGCTACTGAGAGTCTCTAATACCTAACCTTAAGAAACAGTTATGGAAAATATTGATTTACTTCAACACCGTCTAGTCACTCTCATGTTGCAGTGTTGTCCATCTCATGTATTGGTTTTCATAGTTCCTTCTATGGGATAAATCCTCCTTAAGGGAATAAAAAAAAAACTTTCGAAGTGGTTTCTACCTTGAATATTTCAAACTCATCTTCATTTTATCTCTTAGTAACCTTACCACCAATATTTGATATGGGGAAGGGCTTAAGGAGTGGAAAGGTAATATTTTCATTATCAATTTTATCTTGAAAAATAAATGTATCCCTCTAATAGAAGTAAACATTTATCCAAATAATATTCATATATTTGGCCTTTAATTAAGGGAATATAAAAGTGGAATTATACATTCAATGGTGACACATCTCCAAAATTACCTCTGATTGAAGGTGCCTTGGTTATTGTTGGAATTCATTAAAGGATCTGGGAAAAATTATCCATCATATTATTCTTTTTTCAAAAAAAATCTTCCTTGAGCAACAAATTGATAGGATATATTACTCTATCATACCTCTTTTACTCCACTGTGGGCGGTTACTCAGATTGGTGAGAGTGATCATTCCCAAGTGAAACTAGTCCAAGACCCAACTCTTTGTACCCTAACCATGTCAAGGACATGAACTTAGAAACAACAAGTAGATTTCTCTGATACCAATGATTCATGTTGTAGAAATAATGAAATAAAACGTAGGGAAGGAAATGAAACACACACATTGATAAATATAATAGAAAACATAGAAATATTGTGAAAACCCAACTGATATTAATAAATTAAATATTAGAATATTGTAGAAAACAAAATGACTATAATGGTGGTAGTTATTCTTCAAGAGTGAGAACTAACGACTACATGTGTTCATAAAATCTATTATAAGAGGCTGAAAGAATGGCCTCTTAACATAAAGAAAGAACTAAGAGGCTCAATATCCTTACTCTAGAAGATGAACAACGAGAAGGTTTCCAAGCCCAAACATGGTTATTTGGTACATCAACTTCTTAATGGAACAAATTGTGCATACAATATATATTTGGGGTGCATAAGAGTTCATTAGAGAGAGAGAGAGAGAGAGAGAGAGAGAGAGAGAGAGAGAGAGAGAGAGAGAGAGAGAGAGAGAGGTGGTTCCTTCCGTATGCATCCCCTTTATGGGTAACACATTATTGAATATGCAAGCATTAATGAATATATGACATGACATTTTTTCCCTATTACTCTTGGTTGTATGACATTTTATGAATTTCATGGCAGTTTTGTTTGGAGATCAATGCAATTTATATCATTAGGAAATGTGAGAGGTGGTTCCTTCCGTATGCATCCCCTTTATGGGTAACACATTATTGAATATGCAAGCATTAATGAATATATGACATGACATTTTTTCCCTATTACTCTTGGTTGTATGACATTTTATGAATTTCATGGCAGTTTTGTTTGGAGATCAATGCAATTTATATCATTAGGAAATGTGTCAATTATAGTTCATCTTGGGTTTATGGTGATTCATTTCTTTAGATATACTCTCCCCAAACATTCAACATTTGGTATATTTGAACAGTAAAGGAACTGCCCTTCATTTTTATTAGTATACATCCCTAATTGTTTATTAAAATTGAACTTGGATTGGTTTCTTTATAAACTTGGTTTAGGACAACATTGTGACATTGCAAAAAGTGGTATTTCATCCTTTGTGATTTGGATAAGTTAGAGAAATGGCTTAAGTAGCATATGAAAGATGGTGGTGAATACTAGTATGATATTGTAAATGTAAGATCAGGTGAGAAAGGTGGGAATCAAAGATTGATCTGAATACTCAAAAGATAATGTGGTTTCAAATGATTATGTTGTGGACACAAGAATAATGTGGTAAATTTGAGAAATTGCTAGAAGGGAGTTGATACATATATTATAGTCCAATGCAATGAAAAATTGAGGCATGTATCTAATCAAATTATTAAAATAGTTCATGGAGCACATCATGTCTCGTCTTGGTATTCTAGATAGTCTGGTGAATTCCCTCTTTCACTTAAATTATTTTCCTTCAAAAACATTTCTCTAAGATAAATTTTAGAAACCTTTGCAAACTCCCAAGCTAGAATCAAAATGAGGTATTTTTTTTCTCAAGATTCATATTAATGAGAAAAATTGTAAAGCCCCAAAATTAGCAAACATAAAGAAACACCAACTAGTAGAAGCCCAAGAGGAGCCTAGCAAGTGGTATTTTGTTTCCTTGTTAGTTTATATTTTTCCAAGTAGTTTGATTCCTTTGGCAGTATGTAGAACAATAAACCTACCATGATAGAAAATGGTATGTAGGATTGTATTCTCTTATGGAAAAGCATGGCTTAACTTGCACTTTGAACTTATGGGTTTGGCCTAAATTGTTTATTTCCTGTTTGCTACTTGGTTTCATAGAACCATATTTTCAAAAAAAATATCATATATATAATTTAATCATAAAATTGCATGATATTTAACCCCTAATTTTCTAAAATGAAAGCTTTAAATGAGTTACCTACACAATAAATCAACCAAAAATTTTAACCATAAGATGCATCTTATGTATGATTTATGATGAGGTAATGAAGTCTCTCTCCTCTTGGTTAAAGAATTGTTTGTTTCAATCACTAGATTCATATGGTATTTTAGGTGGGATTATCACTACATGTGGTCCAAATTTTAAAGTTCAATCTTATTATACTTTAGAATTTAGGATTCTAATTGAATTTGAAGCTATGGATTCTACTATGTCTTTCAAAAATAAAATTTGTATGCTATATATGATGATAAGAATCCATTTTTGGAAGCCCTATTTTTGTCAAGGATTCTATCCAAGAATAACAATTTGGGAATTTTGGAGGAAAAACCATCATCATGATTCTCTTGAACATTTTTTTTCTAACCTCCTTAAAGCTCACCTTCTATTGTATCACAAACCCCCTGAGTTGTCCTGGTGTACATGGAGGAGTGGTAGGAAAGAAAATAGAAGTATTTCAAATTTTATACACATATTATTGGTAATCAATGATATTTTTGATGGTCCATGGACTCTAAAATCCTAGGTAGGGTCATGGATATTATTAGATCAATTTCCTCAACTTTTTAGATTGAATCCCAAAGATAAAAATGTCCCATCACCCTTGATGCTTAAGCATATTTGGCTAGTCGAGGAATATGATAGGGCTCTTATTTATTTATTATGGTAGGATTGATTTGACTCTTTTGGTGTGACATGTATGCATCAATTTTATGAAAATTAGTACAAGTTCAAGGATGATATGAAGAAGTGGGTCATCACTTTAAATCAAATATTCCAAGCCCTCCTTAAGGACATAAAGAATAAAATTTGATTTCTTTATGCTTATAATGGGACTAGCCTCCTATCTAAAGTGCAGCAAGAGACTTAAAATAGTTAAAAAATAAATGAACGAGTTATTTTCCAAATAGAGGGCTACGTAGAGGCTGAAGCGTAGAGTTGTATGTATGGTTGAAAATGATAATAACATGAATTTTTTTCACAATTATGCTTCCTTTTCGAAAAAAAATCACAATACCATATGGGACACTTACAATAGAGATGGCTCGATGGATAAATATTTTAAGGAAAAAGTGGTAGTTAGAAGAATGCATTTCTATTCCTTATTCATAGAACTTGTTGGGTTCCCTATTTAAGATATTTTGGCTATGCTTAGGATTTTTTCTAGAGTAATCAATGTCAACATGAATGATAATGTTGAAGCTAAGGTATCAAAGAGTTATGCTATACTCCCTATTATATGAAGAAACGAAAAATTTAGGGTCTTGATGGGCTCTTGATTCAGTTCCTTGTCGATTTCTATGAGATGTCCAAATATTATCTCCTAAAAGTGGTGTTGAAATCCAAGTGAGATAAAAGATTTCCACGTGTTATAAACTTCAAATTCTTAGCCATTAATCCTTAAATAAAAGATATGATTTCTTTCAATGATTTTAGACATTATTTCCAAAATGTGGTCTATATGGTGACATACAAAATTATTAAAAATACGTTTAATCCTATTCTAAATGAAATCATATCAAAGGAAACTTTTGGGTTGTTGTTCATCCATCAAATCCATGATGTTATAGTTATTGCCAAAGAAGTGATGCATTTGATTAAATGTTCAAAATTCCCTCCATTTTACTTAAGATTGATTTTTCTAAGACTTATCATAAAGCTTGAATTGTCTAAGGATTATAATAAATTCAGTTGGATATATTATATTTTAAATACCCAATAACTAATTTAATGAATTTTCTGAAGTGAAAGACACTAAAATTTTAAATGCATTCACTAAATATATTGATCATTATAACTTAACATTTGTAGTATAAAATAAGATCTAAATATAAAATCACATTGAAACATATAATGCCAAAAATTATTGACGAAACCCCAAATGGGGAAAACCTGCAAAGTGTGTGTTCTCAATTAATTCTTCAACAATTTCTATCTTCAAGAAAATATTACAAGGATAAGGGAAAATTAATTTAACACTCAACAACCCCCGGAAACCCCTCAACATCCAGGTTGGACATGGCTTAGCCCTCTCAACCTCAACCTACTCCTCCCAAGCATATTACAAAATTCATATGAATTTGTACAACTTACTACGTAGGGCTCTATGCAAATACACTTGACCCGTTAAATGATAATGATAGAATACCAAATATGAGGGTCATACAACCTCTTTTCCTCTACTCCTCTGCATTGGAAGTGAAACCCTAGAGCTAAACTTACTAGTTGCAATTACTGAAGAAAATACACATACTTCTTATGCTTTCAATGAACTATCTTCACTAGCTACCTTAACTCCCATTTGTAGTCTGACTTTTACCCCACTAAACACTCACAAGGCTGATATTATATTTTGATATTAGGTTGAGATAAATTTATAAATTTACTTTAAAAAATATTTTTTTGCTAGGTGAATAAATAGGAAATAATTAAAAAATTGCAAGGTGGAAATCTATGGGTCTCTTTGTTGGGTAATTTAATTGTGTTTTAAGTTACTTTAAATTAAATTGTCAATTCAGGTATGTAGACTTGTGAAGTATACGACATAGTATATTCTAGGAGTTTAGCTTTCAATTCTAATGGAAATAAATTGCTATGAAATAAATTTCTACTCTATCAAAGTGAATAAAATGACATGAAACAAAATACTAATCTAGAAAAACATTGAAGAATTAATCTAGGAAATCATTGAAAAAATAATCTGGATCATGTAAAATTAATCTATGAAAGCATGTAAACTTAACCTATTAAATCATGAAATATCAAATATATAAAAGAGAGTAAATTTAATCTATGAAAGTTTGTAAATTTAATATAGAAAGAATTTGAAATCTATTTCTATGAAAGCAAACATTCTTAGTCTATGAAAGTAAGAAACTCTAATAAAAAATGATAATGCATTAGAATTTAAATATTTTTGTATCAAGCCCCTGATTGCAATGCATAAATGAACGAAGTGATAATTATAAATCTAAAAATAAAGTATTTGTAACAAATAAATAAATCAAATCCTAAGCAAAGTGATCATTGTAATGTAATTTATTTCTTAATTAAAAATATTAGAATTGTGAGATCTCTGATGACTTCAGAAACTAGATTGACTTGGGTTCAAAATGAGTGATCTCTTTCTTAATTTGATGGAAAATTCAAATTCTTTTTCCTATTGTTACACTTCATGGACGTAGCAAAAATATGCAAAATTCCATTTCAAAGATCCACAAATATCTTCAAAACTATGAATTGTTTTGAAGAAATTCTCGACAGACAACTAAATTGGCTCATTTTACACAAAACCCATGTTTTGGTTTTTCGAAATATGTCTTCTTTTTCCAAGAAATTGTATCACAATTTGAATGCTCCAAATTTTATGCTAATATGGATCATCATTTTTGATCAAGTGTTAAAGGCCCACAATTTCAACATTAAGAAAAGTGTTATTGTTGATCTGCAAAAGAAAATAATTAAAACATAATAAAAGTAATATAATCTACATATATTACAAAACTACATGAATTAAAAACTATAAATTACAAGAATACAAGAGTATAAAACTATAAACTAAATAACACAGGAACTTATCAAATGTGTTTTATTCCATCATATTTTGGAATTACACTCCAAGACTTCCCCCGTTTGAATGGAGAAGACACTCCTACCTATGCAAAAATTAAGATAACTAATTAATAAATGCAAATCCACAAATCTTTCCTAGATCCACAAATATCTCATGTGGTTGCAACCATGTGTAAACATCTGGGAAGTCATACCTCTACATATCCTCTCATAGATATCTAAAGTATTTGATAGGAAATCTTATCGCAACTCTCATGATTCTTCTCCATCAAATGTTTCTAAATTATTATCTCAAATCTTCAAGAGTTTGAAGAGGAAAATGGAATTAGAGACTTAGAGGTCAAATATGACATTGTTCGAATCTTAAAATATGCCTAAACAAATCACAAAACTCACCCAAATTTTATATATAAGTGAATAAATGTTATTTTTATAATATGTAACCATAAATTCACTCAAAATAATAAAATAAATTCTTTAGAAAATAATAGGTATAAACTCATATATAATCATAAAAACGATCTTAATCTAACATTATAGGATAGTGGAATATGGTTAAAAGTGAATGAAAAGAGGATGAAAATGATGACATTTCTAAGAATCAACACTCTCTGCTAGTCTCAACATCATGGACTAGACAAAACCCTTTCTCTCTAACCCCATTCAACACTCCCTCATAGAGAAGAAAGTTTTTTATACTATGCCCAGTTTATCTCTGAAGTAGATAAATCTACCCCTTGTCAATTCCTTGGTAAGTATATCTATCCTTTTCTCCTCTATAGGCACATAATAGAGCCTGAATTTACCCCTCTCGACATAATCTATAATATGGTGGTATCTAATCTTGTTGTTATATGAGTAGTCATCAAACACTATATTGTAAGAGATCTTAATGCACTTTTATTGTCATAGTGTGTGACCATTTGCTCCAAATTATTACTAAACAACCCAACAAGTATCTTCCTTAACAAGGTGGCCTCATAAGCTACTAGGATGGCATCCATGTACTCAACCTTGGTTGATATTTTTTCCAATGATCTATACTTCCTACTAAACCAGGAAATACCCAATGACCCAACACTTAAAGTGCAACATGAATTGTTCTTCCAGTTTGTAGAATATCCTTCCTAATCTGCATCTATCAAGCCCTAAAGCCTCACTCCATCAACCTACCTATAAAACAACCCATAATTTTTTGTGCCCTTGAGATAACTTGAAATGTTCTTGGAAACAACCGAATGCACTATGGTAGCCTTAACCATGAAATGTCTCAACCGGTTAAGTACGAAATAAATGTCAGGTCGTGTGTTCACCAAATACATCAACAACCCTCTAGTTTGTGACTGGAGGCATGGTCACAGGTCTATAATCCTATGTGTGGAACTTCTTGAGGACATGCAACATGTACTTTCGCTGTCCCAAGAAAATCTCCCCATTAACCTACTATACCTCCAACCCAAGGAAATAGTGCATCAACCCTAAATCCTTCATCTCAGACTCCCTTGCAAGATCTCTCTTACAGTCCTATCAAGTTGTTTTCTCCTACTAATATAAGGTTATCCATGTGCAACATTAGAATGAGCAGAAGACCTTCAACCATAATGTAGTATATTTTGGGGTCTTCTTCACTCTTAGTGAAGCCCAATCCAAGAATATATCTATTCAGGAATACCATGCCCTTTGTGACTTCTTGAGCCCATAAAGAGCTCTTTTTAGCCTACAAATGTTTGTTTCTCTACTAAAGGTCTAAAACCCCTTACGCTACTCAACATATATCTTTTCCTCGATAACTCCATTAAGGAAGGTTGTCTTTACATACATTTGGGGGATTTTCCACCCCATCTACATTGTAATTTCCAATATGATCCTAATGAAATATCAAGCCATGGGTTCAAACGTATCATGGTAATCTATCCCCTTGACTTGAGAGAACCCATCAACCACAAATATATCCATTGACTTCTTCACACTCTTATCAGCTTCATCCTTGATCTTATAGACCCAGGATGATCAAACCACTAATTTTCAAATGGGTGTTCGCACCATATCCTAGACATGATTAATCTTGATGGCTTAATACTCCTCCATCATGGCGCATCACAATATTTTCTCAAAGGTTTCCTCCTCATAACAAGAAGGCTCTTAGTCTAGTAAATCAGTCATCAATGCCATGAACCCCATATATCATTGTGTTTGTTTACTCTTTCTAAATGTGAAGTTGGGGGCTTTGATTCTCTCTTGAGCCTCCATGACTAATTAATTTTCCCACTTGGATCATCCTATCCCTTTCCTAAGAATCATGACTTAGTGGATGAGTGGGCTCGAACACTCTACTCTCTCCTCTTGTTCCTTCATTATCTCCTTATTTGTGTGTTTCTCGACATACCCAACAACTAGTTGTGACTAAATATATGGAGCTAGATGAGACTCCTTGGGATCCTTCTGCTCCTCACCCTATGGTGTTCCCTACTCACACTCCAAGGACATCCTGAGAAGCCTTTCCTTCTCAAATCCCATGTGACACCTAATCACATTCTTGCTGAGTGTTGGGATATACACCTGTATGCCTTACATGTCTCATTGTAGCCTACAAAAATTCCCTTCTTTATTATAATATCCATCTTCTTCTAGTTATGTAAAGGCACATGACAATAAAAAGGGTTGCTAAAAGTCCAAAATTGAGATACATTAGTCTTCTTACCTGTGAAAAGATCCTCTATTGTAACTCTACCTAGAACCACATATGGGATCCTATTCTATAGAAATACTATAGTGTTGCATGCCTTTACCCAAAGTAACATTAGAAACTCCTAGTCATGCAACATGGCCTTAGTCACTCCAACTATGCTTTGATTCCTGAACTCAAACACTCCATTCTGCTGAGGGTTATATGGTGTGGTGATTTGTCTCTTGATGCCCTCCTTCATACAAAAATATATGAAGGAATTAGAGATTTACTCCCCACTCTTGTTTTACCTCAACCCCTTTATCTTTTTACTGGTCTAGTTCTCCATCAAGGCTTTAAATTCCATGAACTTCAACAAGAATTCATTTTATTCTCCATGAAGAAGATCTAAGTATTTCTCAAGTTCTCATCAATGAGGCTAACATCATATCTTTATCCCATAAGGGATGGGGAGTAAAATGGACCAAACGCATCTAAATGACCAAGCTCAAAGATTCTCTTGGCCATGTTTTTGCTCTGTCTTGGCATAATTTCCATGTATGCAACCCTTTCACATGCCATGATGGTTTACACTGGACTATGGTAGCCTTGTTGTGATCTCCCTGAGAATCTTCATCACTCCATGGTGCGAGTGACCCATACCCCTATGCCAAATCTCCCTAAGGTCAATGCCCTACTTAATGGCGTCTCTAATGCTCAAGGTTGTGCTTGTCTCAAATTAAATCCTATAGAGTTTATTCACTTGATCTCCGATCAGATTTCCTACTACAGAGTTGGAAGGCTTGATAAAGGCCTTTCCTCCAATGAATATAACCTCATAACCCATGTTTTCTTGGGTTGACATTAAAACAATATTTTTCTTCAAACCTAGGACATAGAGGACATCCATGAGGTAGAGATGATTCCCAGGCTCCCTCTCACACTTGATAGTACTGAAGCCCTTAGATAGATACCTGCCATCATCTCCGAGCTCTATGTGAGATTACATGTCCTTTTAAATCAACTGGCTAAAATACTCCTTGTTCCTGGTTAGATGATAAGATTCTCTGTAGTAAATATAGCACTTTCTACTACCCATTGAGCATTCCATTCTTATGCACAATAAATCCCTCACAAAGTGAGAAGAGAACTCCACCTCTATTGATGTTGCCACTTGGTCCTTATTGGACCCTTTCTTCATGTTGGGGCACTTGGTAGAGTATTGCCCAAGCTGATGGCATGCGAAGCACTTTATCTTACTAAGATATTTCTTCTTCTTCTCTGCTATGGAACTGGACTCATCCACTTTTGCAATTTTCTTGCTCTAGGCCTTTCCCCTTTTACTAACCAGTGCAAAATTTTCCTCTTTGTTTGTCTTGACATGAGACCTTGATCTAACCTGATTCTGAATTGCCTATTAGACATAGTCACTCCATAGTCACTCCTAGTCTAGATTTTTCTCTTTGCCACTCACTCCATCAGTGAAGTTTTCACATGACTAGGAAAAACCCAATGAGTGCAAAATTGACAAGATATTTGTCTATAAATGTCTCCCCGGCTCTTGCTTCCTCATCCATCACTTGAGTGAATCTAGTAGAGTAGGAGACCATGGACCCAAAAATTTTCCCTCAATACCAGTTTCCTAGCCTCACTTGAACCCTAGTACAATCCTATGATGGCTTTCCACATGGCCTTATTAGTCCTCTACATAGATAGGTAAGGTATGATATGGTCATTAACTCCTTTAAGGATAATTTTTCTTGATTTCACATCTTTCTTATTGTGTTGAGCCAACTATTGTGGGTTAGATGGTTGGGCTAGTGGATTGTCTACAAACTTCCAAACTCCCTAATCCTCCACCACTACACTAATCCTTTCCCTCCAAGAACAGAAATTTGAGGCTCCATCAAGGCAGTCCTCAAATCTCAACCCCAAATATTCCATGATGTTATTCAAACTTCTCAAAAACCCTAGTGCAAAGATGCTTCAAGAAAACCCTAATGTCAACCTTGACTAATAAACTATGCCTTTGATACCTTTAACCTAATCCTGAGGAAATAAACACTACTTCTGGTATTTAATTAGAGGTTTAGCTCTCATACCATGTTAGATTTTAAATACCTAGTAACTAATTTAATGAATTTTTTGAAGTGAAAGAAACTAAACTTTCCAGTGCATTTACTGAATATACTCAGTATTCAAATTGAACATTTTCAGTTGAAAGCTAACTCGGGAAAACCTCCAAAGTGTGTGTTCTCTATTAATTTTTCATGAATTGCTCTTTTAAGGAAAAATTACAAGGATGATGGGAAAATTCACTTAACACTTACCAGCCTCTGAAAATCGTTCAATGCCCAAGTTGGACTCAGTTTATCCCTCTCAGGCTATTCTTCCTCTGCATGTTATAGCATCTGTGTGGATTCATAAGGCCCACTTGCAAGGCTCTCAATAGATACACTCAAGTTTCTAATCTATAATGCTAGATTAAAATATATGAGGGGCATACAACTTTTTTTCCTTTGCCCCTATGCACTGAAATGGAAATGCTATAGTTGAACTCACTCGCTGCAATTGTTAAAGACACACACACTTTTGGTGCCTTCAATGAACTATCTCCACCAATTTCCTCATCTCCCCTTTATAATTCAACTTGGACCCTACTAAGAACTCATAATTCTGTGAATACCTTTTAATATTAAGCTTAAATCAAATTATAAATTCATTTTAGAAATATTTTTTTTCCTAAGTCAATACATAGAAAATAATTAAAAATTTGCAAGGTGGAAATGTGTGGGTCTCTCTACTAGTCTAGGCATCATGGACTAGACAAAACCCTTTCTTTCTAACCCCATTCAACATGTCAGGTCAGGAGGTAACTCCTCAAATCAAATTGCTTATTCGTTAAGATTACTCATGGTTATATAGAGGAGGGAGAGACTCTTGGGCTTCACCTCTCGATGTCTCTTCATTTTCCATTATTTACTATTTACATTATTTACAAATGTTCACCCAATCCCAATGATTAGGTGTCAACATTCTCCCCCTTATTCTTAAGCAATGTTGGTGAGTCCAAGAATCATTCTTAATCTTTTGAACTTTTATCTTCCAAGCGCTTTGGTGAAGATGTTTGTAATCTTCTCATTAGTGGAACAATGACGTAGATGGATTGTCTTGGCCTCAACATGATGTCGAATCATATGGTATTTTGTATTGATGTGCTTCATTCGATCATGGAACTTTCGGTTCTTGGCCAACTTTATTTCAAATTTGTTAACGGTCATGAGTGGATTTGAATGTACTTGTTTCACTTGCAAATCTTCTAGAATTTTCCTGAGCCACACAATTTATTTTGTTTCTAAACTTCTGCCACATATTCTGCCTCTGTTTTGAAATCTACTGGAATTGATTGTTTGCATGATCTCTAGGAGACAAATACTCATCATAGACTTATAGCATAACCTGAAGTATATATCCCAGTTTATTTGTCTCCATCAAAGTCTGAATCAGAGTATACAATCAAGTTGAAGTCACCCACCTCTGTATACTTGAGTCGAAAGTCTTGGGTTCCTTTCAAGTACTTTAGAACTCTTTTTGCAGCAGACCAACGTCCCTCACAAGCTTTTTTCATAAACTTAGAGAGGATTCCAACAACAAATAAAATGTTTGGTCTAGTAGTAGTAAAGTAGTTGATACTTTCTACAAGTTGTTTATACATTGTTCCATCCTCAAATTCCTTTCCTTCAATGGATGTGAGCTTCAAGTTATGTTCCACTAGAGTAGTGATAGAATTGCACTCAACCATGCCAAACCTTTTCAATAGATCTCCAGTGTACTTCTTTGGAGAGAGGAATGTAGACTTCAGATGTTGAGTTACTTCAATACCAAGATAGTAGTGAACTATTGGGACAAGGTCCCCAGGGTCAATTTTGGGGGAAAAGCCCAAGTTTTATCGTAAAAACTATAAATTCTCTGCAAAATGTGGTCGCAGAGTGCGTAGATTGTAAAGTTTCATAAAGGGTTTTACCCTTCTATTATGTAAGTTTCGTCCGCTTGTATAGACCTACCCATGGTCTGCGGACCATGGAATTGTATAAAAAGGGAGTCTTAGAGAGTGTAAGGCATAGAAGAAAACATGCAATGAAGATGCAATGGTTCATTAAGAGGAAGAGCAAAGAAGTGTTAGAGTAGAAGAGAGGCTCTACAGCTATGTGGGTACATGCCTAGAGTAGAATCTGTAGCTGAGTGCGTGGACCCCTATAGCTATGTGCGCAGGGATTTCTTGAGTCTGTAGGAAGAACTGAAGCATTAATAAAGAGATTATTCTAGAAATATATATGCCATTATGTTATGATGAATGATGGGTTTATGATTTATTATTGTATTGATGCATGATTCCGCATGGTTTACATTGTTATATGAACACAAGCACTAATATACGTTTATGCAAAGAATATGTTAATGCATGTTAAAGATATCCAATACTTAAGCCATTTTGGGTAAATACAGAAGTAGGAGTAATCACAGAGGTGCGTAAGTAGTTGATTCACCTATTTAGGGTCTGCAAAAGATAGTCATGAACGTTCGTAGTGGTATAGGATCTATTTAAGGGAAGTTATATCGATAAGACCTAAGGGCTTATCAATCTATACGAAGGCAGGTTTAGGGCACAATACGACATCGGACTCATCATTGGGTGAGAAAACTTGGTTCCAGTATCCCCCCACACTGCTTCAGGTGAGACTTCAGCTTTTGCTCCACGTGTTGATGCTGAAAGGGCCAGTAGTGTAGGGATTTGTTGGAAAACTTAACTCTAAACCTAGGTCAGGACCCACTATGCCAACAAATGGTTTTGTTGCTGACCGAGATCTACATAAAGAGATGTGTGATGTCACGTCACCGGAATCCAACAAAGAAATAAATTGAGGAGTGGTTTGATAGAAAGATCCACGAATTCGCGGTTCAAGAAAATAAGAACCCATGACTCAAAAAATAATAGTGGTTGGACAGGTATATGTACATAGAGATACATGAAATTTTCTTTTGTTCCTTCCTGATCGAGCTATACAAGTGGATCGCTAAAGTGGTAGACAACCAAGGAAGGTGGAGGTTTGACGGTCCAAAAGTGTGGACCTCGGAGTTTGTGCGGATATTGGAAGCCTTCGAAGATAAGATCATGCACGATGTCAATCCCTGGCTTGATCGTGTCATTGGAGTATTTGTAACAGAATTTGCAGTCGATACCTCGGTTAGCTACAATGAAGTAGAGCAATTTTTCTTCAAGGGACATTGAGGTAATTATTTAACACCTTTAAATGATTGGATTAAAATGCTCTTGTGTGAAAAGCAAGTTCTACAATTACCTTGATGTTTGGAGCTACACGAAGTGGAAAGTTATTTAATGATAGAGGGAGAACAAACCCTAAATATAGCCCATTGATTGAGCTTCCTCTGAGTGACGACAAAGGAGAAACATAGGTTGCACTACAGAGCATTCTCCAGTTAATAAGGCAAGGGTTCCAGCAAATACCCCATCCACCCACACCACCTCCATCTTCACCTCCACAACATATCCCTTCACCCACACCACTACCACCTCTTCCCCCATTCAAAATGGCGAGTGTAGTGAAGTTGTTCATTTTCAAGGGCTTGGAAAATGAGAACTCGGACCAGTTTTGGTTCATTGCAAAGGCCGTATGGACAACCCAGAACATTACAGATGATCAGATGAAGAAATTAACATTGCTTACTACTTTATAGGATCATGCACTGACACGGTACATTAAGCATTGCACCAATAACTTGAAAGTTACATTGGTAGACATTCTAAATGTGCTGAATAAGAAATTCAAACCCAGGTCTGAAGCGCAATCAATTGTGGGATTCAAGGAAATCGTGATGAAGCCTCGCGAGACACCCTAGGAGCTAGATCAGAGATTGAAATTTAAGATCCATGAAGCTAACATGAATCTTACAGATGGGCAGCACCGCGAATGGTTTGTGGCTTCGCTCTTGCCTCGCTTAAGGGTTTCTTTATTAGAGAAAAAGATTAGGACCCAGGCAGAGGCCTTGGAGAGTGCGATGAGACTGCATGAGACACTGAGTCAAGATGTTGCTTTTGGAGTTCAACATATTCACATGCCATTGCAGAATCTTTTCCCAGAATTCCAAAGTGTGAAGAAGGAGAGAGCGGCTTGGCTAGAGGTGCACGAAGAAGTTTGGTGTCTAAAACGTAAGAGCCATAGGTATGAAAAAGATCACTGCCCTGTCTTTGTGAATTATGTTGCAGGAGGATGGTAAATGCCTATAATGCTAGAACCTCAAGCCAGACCAACTACAGGGCCCATGCTGTGGGGTGCTATCTGTCAGGTAGTTGGAAAACATGTGACAGCTAATTGTCACCTACTGCAGAAATTTGTAGAGACATTGCAACAACTCTTCTGCAGCTTCTACAAATCAATGGGTCACGATGAGAATAATTGTTGTAGCTATGAGCTGATGATGGAAAGAACACTTGTGTATCAAATGTAGATAGAGGCTCGACCTCTAGATCAAGGTGCTAAGGGAGTGTGAGGAGGATATCAGGGGTGCGAACAAGGTTGATGCAGAGGAGGACCTGCAAGAGGTCGGCGACAAGTTATTTTCTAAAATTGTGGAGGGCCTGTCATGCCAATACTATACTTAGTTTGACCACACGACAAAAGACTGCCCTATATTAATAGCTAAAATGTGGGAAAAGGGGACGCAGCCTCAGTAGCTTACCCAAAACTTGCAAATGATGAGGGCTGAACCCCGTGAAGAGGATCCTAATGTGAATATTGTTCTACATAGTGGAATGAAGACCAGAGAGGATAAGGGAAAACAACCTAAAGAAAGTGAATGGGTCCACAAAGCTCCAGAAAATGAGGTTGGATTTGATTTAAAGCACACGAAAGAAACCTTCATGGAAGTGAAGAAAAGCTTCGTTGAGGCTTCTACCTCAGCAAGTCGGGATAAGTAGTCTAAAGTAATGGACCCATCCATGCTTACTACCTTTTTGGAGACCTGTATGAAGCTTCTACATGATAGCAAGGTTGTGAAAGGATTACAAGAGTGGATAAATAAATGTGTTGATAAAGAAAATGCTCGTGCGGGACCATGCTTAGTCAGGAAAATTGGTAAGCATAAGGAAACAATAGGGCGTGAGATGAGGCTCATTACACAAATATGTGAATATGAAATGGACCAAGTTATTGTGGATCTTGGGTTAGATGGGAATGTTTTGCCTAAACAAACATGGGAAAAAATGTGGAGGCCTACACTGCAGTGGTCTTTGATTCTATTGAGGATGGTGAATCAGCAAAAGATTATTCCCATGGGAAGATTGTAGGGAGTGTGAGTAGATATTGAAGGCACGAGCGCATTGGCTAATTTCAAAGTGATAGAGATTGTTGATGACAACAATCCCTACCTTGTGCTCCTTGGGATCAACTGGGATATTGACATGAATGGGGTAGTTAATAATGAATTTAGACTTCTGTGATCCATAACATTGTTTAGAGAGTTTTCGACGAAATCACATAGAAAATAATTTGTCGACGCGTTTCGAACCAACCAGTGTGGTTCATCGTCAGGACAAGTTGAAGATCCAATCCAGCTTAGCTTGTTAAATAGTGTGTGCAGAGACTCCAACAGCTATATTTCCAACGGCTAATTTGACCTATTGACCCACGAGGTATTCCTGCTGCAAGTACCCTTGAGCCTGTTTCGGAGTTTCCTGGTAAGTGCATCCGTGCGAGCGACTCGGTGGATGGCATTTCTGGTCAATTAGGTTATGTAGACGTTGGCTTGATTAAGAGTGGTCTAGATCTTAGATGTAAAATTATTATTGATGATAAGAGCATTATGGATAAAAATGATATCGTAATGAATGGGCGTAAGGATAATTTCTTTAAGAGACATTATTATAAAGATTATAATAAAAATTGGGAGGGTAGTAATAAAGTAATTAGTTATAATAATGATATCCTAATAAATGGGCATAGTGACATTATAAATGATTGTCACATTAATAGCTATTATAAGGGTAAAACAATGGATTATGAGGAGGGTAATAATAAAGTAATTTATTGTAATAAGGATATCCTAATAGCTATTATAAGCGTAAAACAATTGATTATAAGGATAATAATATAAATAGGGAAGTTAATAATAAGGTGATTAATTTTAATAACTTTGGTAAAAAAAGGGGTCTTGGTAATAAAGCTTCTAATGAAATTTATAGCTTTAATGGTAGTGGTGATAATATGGGTAGTTCTGTGAATGGTTCGTGTCCTCTCCCTCAGGGAAATAAGGTGATAAATTTATCCAGTTTTTCCTTTCCTCCTGCAGTCTTTAGCCTCTTAAGAAAAGGTCTTAATTTTGCCTTAGCGCCCAGGAAACTCCCGGTCGAAGACATCATCTGTGATGTGGAATGTGGCATTAAGAACCTTCTTGGTAAGATTAAAGACACGATTAGGCAGGATTGTGCCGTAGCCTTGAGGAGGGCTAAGCCTCCCCGTAGCAATATCAGCAAGGCTGAGTTTGAGGCTCTGAAGGCCTTGAACAAAAATCATGACATCGTGGTATTAAAAGCAGATAAAGGTGGGGTTGCCGTCCTCCTGGATAGGAGTGATTACAGGAATAAGATGCTTGATCATCTATGTAATAGTGGGAGTTATAAGAATTTGTCGAAAAATCCTCTTAAAAAGGTCTCCAGAGCTGTCGCTCTTGCGATCAAGTCATGCAATTCCACTAATCCTCTATCCCAGAAGCTGATTGAGGGAAACCCCATCGCTCCTAGGATTTATGGCCTTCCGAAGGTCCATAAGGAAGGAGTTCCCCTGAGACCCATTGTCAACACCATAGGTGGTCCGACTTACCTCTTGTCAAAGTTCCTCGCTATAAAGTTGAGGCCCTTGGTTGGTCAGACTGAGTCCTTTGTCAAAGACTCAGCCTCCTTTATCGATGATCTTAAGAAAATTAATCTTGAGCCTGAGGACATTCTGGTAAGTTTCGACGTGGTCTCTCTTTACACCTGTATTCCCATCAATGAGGCCATGGCGGTGATTGATAGGCTCACCGACCCTGATACGGCTAAGTTGGTTGAGCTTTGCCTTACCTCCACCTTTTTCAGCTTCGAGGGAGAGTTCTATGAGCAGACTTGCGGAGTTGCCATGGGTTCCCCCTTGTCCCCTGTCGTCACTAATCTCTTTATGGAGGATTTTGAGTCTAAGGCCTTGGCCTCCTCTCGGCTTTTACCGAAGCTTTGGAAAAGATTCGTTGATGACACGGGCGTTGTCTGGTCTCATGGCCCTGATGAGCTGGATCGTTTTTTCAATCATCTCAATAACCAGTCCACCGCCATAAAATTCACAATGGAGAAAGAAGACAATGGTTGTCTTCCGTTCTTGGATGTTCTCATCTCTAAGAAGGAGGATGGTTCCTTCTCTCATCAGGTGTTTAGAAAGAAGACGCATACTGAGCAATACTTGCATGCTTCTTCACATCATTTCCCCGCTCAGAAGTTAGGGGTTCTGAGCACTCTTGCCACCCATGCTGTTAGAATTTCGGATGAAGGGAGCTTGAAATCTGAGAAGGCTCGTCTCCTAGATGTCTTTGAGAAGAATGGTTACAGTAGACACCTGGGTCGAAAAGCCTTCCTAAAGGATAAGAAGGAGCCTTCGGTCCAAAGAGATCCTAAAGATCGTGTCATGGGGGTTAACCTGCCTTACATCCAAGGGATCACTGATAGGATTGCGAGGATTCTGAGGAGGTACGATGTGCCCGCAACGTTTAGACCTCTCAGTACGATTCGTGGCTCCCTAAGGTCGGTAAAAGATCCTATCGACCCTAAAGACATGAAGGGTGTCTATGTCATTCCTTGTTCCTGTGGGACACCATATATTGGTGAGACAGGTTGCTCTATCAAGCAAAGGTTGAGCGAGC
Source organism: Pinus taeda (assembly GCA_000404065.3). Taxonomy (NCBI): domain Eukaryota; kingdom Viridiplantae; phylum Streptophyta; class Pinopsida; order Pinales; family Pinaceae; genus Pinus; species Pinus taeda. The sequence continues at coordinate 33,696 of APFE031341107.1, forward strand.
ATTGGGCTGACTTAAGGCATGGGAGGGCCAAGTCCTCAGCCCTGGCTGAACATGCCGAAAAGACGAAGCATCATGTCTGTATTGAGGAGGCTCAAGTCATTGCTAAGGTTGCGCAGTTTCACCATCGTAAATTTAGAGAGGCCCTGGAGATTGAGAAAAGGCCGAAGAATCTTAATAGGGATGATGGCTGGAAGATTAGCAGTTGCTGGGTCCTAGCCCTGTCTTCCTAGCCTCCTCTATCCCTCATTTTTAAGGCCTTGGGGTTGATTCTGGGGTTGGTGCCTTTACCCCTTGGGTTTTTATAATTTTTATTAGTTAGCTTTTTTATTTTCTCCTCTCGGATTCCTAATGTTATATTTTTTGTCCCTTCTATTATCTTAATTACTTGGTATTATTCATTAATATGGTCTTTATGAATTTAATTTCGAGCCCTATTTCAATCATTTGTTGGAATATTAATATTCAAGTAGTAATTTGATAAATTATTCCTTATTTCTTGATTTCAATTATGCATATTTTTATATATTATGAAATTATAT
>APFE031341118.1:0-17285 GCA_000404065.3 Pinus taeda
AGGTCAAGAACCCATGACTTGTCTTCTGCTCCACCTCAGACCAGTTTCCCCACCCAAAGTGCCATTTTACCTTGAAAACCTTGAAAACCTTGAAAAACCTTGAAAAAACATGGAAAAACCCATAAAAGTACCCCAAGGGGTGGAAAACCTTACAAAAACACCCTTCCCCGCTTTATCCTAAGGTCGGGGCTCATTCACATCTTTATTCTCCATAAACCTGTTTAAAACCCTTTTTGTCCAAAGTTTCCGCCTTCGGAAATAATAACACCCGAAACTTTATAAAAAACCTTTGAAAAGCTTTTATTTTTGTGATTAGCGGGCAGCAATAATTTAACGAGAAAAACCATTGAAAATCCACCAAAGGAGTATTTATCGCCCGGAGGGCCCCGCCGTCCACGTCTGCAGAGGAAAATATTTCTTTATTGCCCGCCTGCTTGTACATATTCTCCGTGCAGGTTGACCATCCGACTGCCGTCCGATCGCGCCCGGCCCAGATCTACGGCGGAGATTGATTTCGGGCCATCCCGACGTCCGCCCGTTAACCAAAGTCGCTGCTACCGTCCGCGCAAGTCAGGCACCCGATGACCGTCCGATCGCCCGCCTCCAGATCTACGGCTATTATGGATATCGGAAGGCCTTACGTGTCTGACAGATACCTTCCGATATCTGTCAGACTCTTACGTCAGGCCAACATCAGCACAGGGGCACACGTCATCATACTATTGCATCAGATCGATGCCTGACAGTCCGTCCGACGTACAGGACCCCTCCCGATATAGCAACACCTGTCCAGTCCACGTGAGCGCCCCGGTGCCGTGCACGTCACCGCCAGTTCATCCCGCCTTGTTCCTGATTGGTCCACCCGGCCGCCACATCATCGCCCCCGTGGACCTACCGATGATCGCCACGTCACCCGATGACGTCATGATGATGTCATCCAACCCAGGCCCCCTTGATGACGTCATGCTGACGTCATCCACAAAGCGCGCCAAAAAGGGCTAAAAGCCATATTTTTGCGAATTTTTCCATTTTTTCGTAATTTTCTGAAAAATACTGTGTAAGCCCGCTGCATGCAAATTTACGACGCCAAGCCACCAGCTAACCTGCAATCTTTCTCGACGCACCCGACGCGCTAAACCAGCTGCATTCTACAGTACAGACCTCTGTTACCAGGTATTTCGACCTCGTCCTCCTGTGAACTGGTTTTTCATAAATTTGCTGTAAAAATCGCCATTAAAAACCGTTGAATTTGAAATTTCCACCAGCAAACCAATTACACTCTGCTCAATTGACCATTCAGAACCAAAATTTAACACTGGAAGCCTCTGAGAATTGCGTTTTCTGCTGAGAAACCTACCCCGAGTCGCGCAATCGCGGTCTCCTGTATAAACTCCTGAAACTGATAAAGGAGGCCCTCCCTCTACTCAAAACCCTTCCAAAAGGCCCAACATTGCCATTCCGACAGTTCACCAACCCTGTCAAACTCGGTCCCCATCAGAATTTCACTGTTGCAGAGTGGCAACATATATAAAACATGGAGACCCCTGAAATACTCAATGTCACTCCTCTAAACGCTCCTCAGAGGGAACTAGACTGGCAGGAATTAGCAGACCTGGATTATCAGATCTCAGAACACTCCAGACAAGGACTCACCCCTCATCTTCAATTGTTAAGAGAGTTCAGGGCCAAACACAGAGAGGGAACAGATATCTTGGGCATTTGGGGGTCTGCCTTGCCAACTTTTAAAATGCCTATAGTCAGGCAATTCCCTGATTTAATTTATCTTTGTGCCAGTCAATATGAGCCATCACAGAGAGCTGTAGTCAATCCCAAAGGTGAGGTTGTGTTCTATACCACCCCTCAAGCTATCAGAGACATGGTGCAGTTCAAGTCCAACAAGACAATGGTTCCCCTATCCCTGCTGGATTTAATCAACCAAGGAAACAAGACACTAACAGAGGCAGAGATCCTGAGGTTTAATCAGCTATTTGTGAGCAAATCAGACACAGTCCTGCATCCTCCAGTCTTCGATGGATATCTAAATCAACTTGGACTAGACCTAGCCCATATGGTGAGCTCAGTGCTGGGATACGGAACAATGGAGTATATAGAAGAGACTGTGCTAGTCATGATGTTAAGGTTTGTCCCTGGGAGGGCCCCTATCTGCTACAACTATGCCAAATACATCTCTGACAAAATTCATGAGCAGTTCCTGCACTTGCCTAGAGAGAGGGTGTTCAAATACACCTCATACATTTATCATCTTATCCTATATCACCAATATGAACAGTTCTCTTTTGAAATCCAGAGAAATGATGCAGCAGGTAATCCAAGATCAGTAGTATATTGGAGCTCCATCTTTCATAAAGGCTCACCTTACACCTACTGTGAGTTCATAGATGACTTCATCCATCCAGCCATGTCCCTACTTATGACAGAACCTCCTCCAAGGCTCACTGACGAAATGAAGAGGATACTACAACTATCCTCTGCTTACAGCATAGGGGACTGGTATTTCTACCAGCATCACACTGTGATCAGAATATATGGTTGTGAGCTAAGACCATTCAGGCTGCCCAGGTTTGTGCCTATGAGGCTCTTTGCCCTGGAGTATTTCAGACAGTTTGCATATGTAGATCTACTCCATTTCTCAGGAAGGGGCAAGAAGGCCCAACTTAAAGTAAAAAACCAGCTTGGGCATATTGTGTTAAACAGAAGAGAAGGATGGAAGGAAGCAGAGAGAATGTTGGAGGGCCTTGGCTTATCACAAAGCTTCCTATGGAAACCATATGACCCCAATGGTTTCATATCCAAGAGGAGATTGAAATACAAACTCTCCGGTTATGAGCATCATGGCATGATCCTCATAGCAAGACATGCAAACTAGCCAAAATGGCAGAAAAACACCTTGATAGAGCCCCTAACCCAAGAAGAACTAAATGACAGGGCTAGGAGATATTTATTGAAAATGGCTGACTTGGAGTGTCCTTCTCAGGTACCTACCCTACCCAGTTCTCATACAACAGCTCCAGGTTCCTCATCTGCAACACCACAAGGAGCAGTACAAATTTCAAAACAAGGACTGGACAAAGGAAAGGGAAAGATGGTGGAAGAAACAGAGGATCAACAGGAACAACAGCAAGAGAGCCAACGGGGCCAGCAGGAGCAACAGCAACTAAACCAGCAAGAAAATGATCAACAGGATCAGGAACAGCAAAAAGGAGAAGGCCAGGCGGCCACCCAAGAAAAAACAACTAGCATGGCGCCTCCTAGACAAGATTCTAGGGTCGACCCTTCAATCCTCCGAACCCCTCTAAGGGAGGATATCAATAGGAAAAGGGATAGGGAGACACCTCTTACAGAAGGAACAGAGAAGAGGCAAAGGCTAAATCCATTTGGAGAAGAGGAAATGCAAAGCTTTGAGGCCTCTGCCAGCTCACTACAACAAGAGCAAGACAGGACAGCACTTGGGGAGGTCAGCTCCTCAGGTCAAGGCAAAAGTAGAGCTGAAGGCATCAAAGACTTCTTCAGAGATGCTAAGAGGAGGAGTGAGCCACTGAAAATAAAGCTATACAATTATCTATTAAACATGGCCCCATCAAACCAGCAGAGGCTAATGTCTGCCTATGATGTACAAGAAGCTAAATTGACTTTGAGTCATTTTACTCCCACAGAGCAGCGGCCTCAATCAGCTGCAGACTACATAAGGACAAACCTAGAAGTCCTTGCAAGAGACATCCACCCTATGGACCAGATTGAGCTCCACAAGCAAACAGGTGAGATGGTCTATGCTACCCTGGCAGACAAGACCTTGGTGAATTATAGGCTGCAGAACAGTTTGAACAACACAGCATCACAGCTTGAGTTGGAGAGGGCATCCTCTCAAGCCAAGGATAACAGAATCAAGGCCCTAGAAGACATTATCATAGAATTTGGGCATGATCCCAATGATGTTAAGGCAATTCAGGAGGTCCTTAAACTAAGGGATGCAGATGTAGCAGCAATCAAGAAGAGGATGAAGATCCCACCAACTATACATCCACAAACAGATGAAGTGGCCCAACAAAGAAGAGACAAGGATATCACTGCACTGCTCATGCAATTGTATAAGGAGCTGGTGGACACCCAACAAAGGCTGCTGGAGACAGAGAATACCCTGGAAGCAGCTGTACAGAGGGGAGAAAAAGGGCAATCTTCTAAACCACCCACAGAGATAATAAACCTTGAGGAGACCCCTAAAGAGGACATCCCTCCAAAGCAGGCAACAGAAACAGTTCCAGCTACAACAACTCCAGCTACAACAGAAGTGTCTGCAACAGAGCCAGCCACTACAGCACCACCAACAGAGCAGGCCGAGAGCCTAGATATGCAGAAATTAAGACAGGAAATTCAAGTGCTGGAAGCTCAAATGATAGAGCTAAACAAGGCCAAAGGGAGCCTGGCAAAAATAGAGGAAAAATATGATAAATCCAAGCAGAACGTGGCTGAAAGAGAGAGGGAAGTAAAATCCCTGAAAAAGACTATTACAAAGCTGGAAAAGCAGCTCCGTTTTGACAAAGTAACAGCGGAAATCAAGCAGGTGATATGGACTGCCATTGGACAAGCAATCTCTAACCAATGGGAGTACATTGTTGCCATATATGAGCAGATAGGACTCATTGGCAAGGCAAAGAAAGAACTATACAGGGCAAGAAACGACCTAGGCAATATGGCAGACCTTGCCCCAAAGATGATACAAGTCTTGAATTATAGGAATAGTTCTCAGCTGATCCAGATGGGAATTGCTAACAGAACTGAAACTATTTCCATAATTAAGAGGACTACAACGATGAAGAGCCTAATTCAAACGCTGGACAGAAGGGTACATGATATGCAAGGAGATATAACTAAGTTCCAGAATAGGTTCACAGCACTGCAGGATGAAGGGCTCCCCAGTTTAGAAGAATCAGGAAAGCTTCTCTCTTATGAGAAGTACATCAAAAGACTAAGCACCTTTTCAGCCACGCAGATTGCTGAGGCTTCTGGGTCATCTACAGCAGGCCCATTAATAGGACAAGCTCTGTTTAATAAATTAGACAATTTGTTTTTTATTAAAAATGAGGTAGCACATTTATTTGATAAACCTCCCGATTTTTATAAGTATACTGAAGCTGATGAGACCGTAGGGTCAATTTTGAAGCATCAGCTTCCTCATCAAGATAATTGGCAGGACTTGGTAAAGCTACTTTTGAATCAAGGATGAAGAAGAAAACACTTTTTGCAGCAGTACAGTCCAAATTACAGGTACAGGTGGACAAAGCCATGTCAGCCAGCATAAAGACAATGAGCCAACTCAGTACAGGTACTCGGCAGCAGAAGCAACATCAGCAGGTACAGGTGGCAGGGCCAAGAAAGATACAGAAAATCAGAAGTAGCAAAGCACTTCAATGCTCCATTTATGAAAAAGCCGCGTAGTTAACTCCTCAGTACTCAAAGGTCAAAAGGTTATCTTGTCAGGAGTTAATAGCTTTAAAGAAACATTTACACTTGTAATAACTTCTGGTCTACTTCCTCTGTACAAGTGTAATAGATTTTTTCCTCTCAGAGGACTCCATTCCTGAGAGATTTTTGTATGTAAAACTCTATATATTGACCCTCGCGTTTGTTTAGAGGGGTTGGACTCCGGATGTAAGAAATCCTCATGATATCTTCTCTGTATTTCTGATATTGTAAACCTTCAGGCAGTTTAATACAAAGGCAGTGGGATTTCTACAAAGATGTTGGTCTCTTGATCTTTTGGTGGTGTGTGGTTTGATGCAGCAAGATTCCTGTGCATTACATGGTTCAAATAAGTTTTCTTCATGACTCTTTATTTCACCTATGTTTCCTGTTATTTCATATGTGTCTCATGCTTTCTATGCGTTTGAACTCTAGATAGTAAGGAAAAAGGATAGTATCAGGACTTAGTCATTGACTACCCTGACCTCAATCTGAACTATCTCTTATGTTTTCTTCTGATAAGGTGTTTTAAAGCGTAATTCTTAACTGCTACCTTTAAATAACCATATCATCACTGTGCATTGTTGTTTTCAAAATTCAAGTGATTGCTCTTAGATAACATGCCTCTTTCACAAACATACAACTAAAGTAACGAAATCTTAATTGCTCATTGCTAGTTGTATTCACCTCATCCTCAATTTTCACAGTTTGTTCCATGAAATGCACACAGGCCCTGTAGATTTTCTCCTCACCAAAACCAAGATTTCAAGAGAAAACAGTCCTAGACCCCATTGCCCAATGGACTAAACTTGCCTGCTGATATACTTTAAAGGAGACAGAGGCATCCTCCCAACCAAATATACAAAAACAACCAAAAAACCCACTTCATAACTAGCCTAAGACCCTCACTGAAAGCAGTGACAAACCTGATAGAGAGAGCCCTCTCTGACTGCAGCTGGGCTAGAAGCTGTAGCCCAAAGATTGGTTAGTGGTTACCCCGGCCGTATTCTCTTGGGAGTCAAAGAGAACAACCTGGGTGTTAACAACAAGCATTTATTTCATTTGCAGTTAATCAAATTAAATGGCTCAAAGCCTATAATGCTTTCCAAAGACAAGAAAACGGATTAGATTTATGAATAAGAGTTGAGCCTAGGGATACAGTATAGTTATGGAGGAAACATAGAAACCTCATGAAAGCTCCAGGAGTGATTGAAGCATTAGGACCCATGCATGAGGCAATCATTTGGCAAGGATTATAATACTTTTCCTCTATCAAAGACCCTCCCATTGATGCAGCTAAATTCCGATATCGAATATCTAATCCGAATATCCAGCTTAGAGAACCATTTAAGTATGAGAATTTTAAACTAGCTGCCAACCGCTTTCCCCTCTATGGCGAAATTGTTTTGAGGGCAAGGCCATCCTGGTTAGGATATAGGTTCTGGAGTCCAATTATTTGGCGTCCTGCACCCGGATACCAAGCCCTGTATGAGATGTTTGAGGGTCAGACAGGTCATTTCTTTGACTACCTAGTTACGCATCATGGTTGTAGGCCTTCACATGAGATTCCATCTCCAGCCTACTCACTCACTACCTTACACGTCAACTACAATGTTTTCATGAGGCCATGAAAAAGGGTAAGTAGGGGGGTGTGTGGAGTACTAAAGGAGGTATGTTTTGATGGTTATTTCAGTATCTTTTCATTAGAACTTACAAGCCTTTTTGCATCATGAACTTAGAAAAAGATAAAGAATTGTAATAAAACATGTGAGATTAATATGCAAGACAAGAACACTGACAATTGTCGTTTTCTTATGCAGGGAGGAGAAAAAACGAAAATTTGTTGTACTAAAGGAAAAGACAAAGACGGGTTAACTGTTGTCCCTTCTACGGGAGACCGCATGCAAACTAGATCAAAACGGATCAACCCGGGAAAGGAAGCGGAGATATCAGCTCGGCGTAGAAAAAAGAAGAAATGGCTGAGCGTTAACGATTCTGCGAATCCCTCGAGATCCTTGATCCTGAGGGATCATTTTTTTATCTATTTCTGCATTTAGATATCTCCCTCGTCACCCTTATATAAGGGGCAGTACTATTAGCTAAGGGGATATTATTATGCCTTTATGTAATTTCTTTTAAAGATCAAAACTTTGATCATCGTGTCTTGTTAAGAACTGCTCTACTGTAATTTTACTTGATGCATTAATACAAACTTGGTTACTATTTCATCTTTGAATCTGGAATAACTTCAAGCGGTGAACCCCTAGAGGCTAAGGGCCTAGCCCTGGAGGACACTTTCTCTTGTACCATTACGCGTGGTTTGTGCGTGGTTTTCTTATCAACGTGATCTGGTAATCTGATGTGTTTTATAAAGTTTACATCACATGCTCTGTTGTGTTTAATCCATTAAGGTTTCTAAAGACAAAATTATTGTATTGACTCTACATCATATTACAGTTCTTTTAGGTGTCGATATAATACGGTTAGTTTCTACAGAATACTGTTTTTGTTCCATTATAGAGCTTGTGTGTTATGCGCTTATTTCTTAACATTACAGAATTCATCTTGGAAGTTCTGTTCTTTATGATTGTTGGATTCTTGAATACTGTTGTTCTATCTCGAAATGCAATCATATTCCTTCTAACCGAGGTGACAACTGAATCAGATTACTATTTGAGTATGTTGTGTATATATGGTTTTCAGTGATGTTCCATAATGTATCAGTAATGAGTGTTGTTCCATTTGTGTGTACATCTCTAAGAATGAAGGATTGACGTTTGGTTATGATTAATGCAATTGATTTGATAGACTAAGATGTTATGGCTTGTTAGACTTCGTTGTTATTCTATTTCTTGGCTGCTGTTCTATTTCCGAATTGTTGTTCCATTTCAGATTCGTTGTTCCATTTTCGGTTTTCTGTTTCATTTCAGGGTTGCTGTTCCATTTCATTACTGTTCGATTTCTTTGTCATTCCATTTCTTATCTATCGTTCCATTTCTTGTTATTTTTGTGAAGAACGATCTCAGGATATAGTGAGCATTGGCATCTATTTTTCGGCTCCCAGACCCCTGATCTGTTCTTTGATTTCCTTTTCCATCAGTTTCTAAAGGGATGGGTTATTTCTACCGACCCCTTGACTCATAAATTGCTTAATGTTCTGAACGTGTGATTTAATCTTTTGAAGTAGTTAAGCTGTAAACAAGCATCCATTTACTCTTGTATTTTCAAACACTGTGCTACGAGCATTACTCTGGCAAATGGTAGCCTCAGACTGAGACACTCTTTGAAATAGCAAAAAGTTCCCGGATTGACATATTAATGTGAGATAACTAGAGGTGAAAGAGACCCTTTTTATAGCTCCACACCATTATCCTAAGGATAATATGGAGATGAATTCTATTGCCAGAAACCCAACTTCAAAGCCAATTCATACATCATTTGATTTTGGAAATGATTTCCATGGTCAGTGGCAATCTCTTTAGGAATACCGAACTAGAAAATAACTTGATTGAAGAGAAAAAAAAAGTTGTTATTTCACCATCATTCTTGAAAGTAGGCATAGCCTTGGCCCACTTAGTAAAGTAGTCTACGACTACGATGATATACTTGTGATTTCTTGCCAAAGGTGGATTACAAGTAGTAAAATCAATACCCGACTTTGTGAAAGGATCAGCAGTGATCATAGGGAAAAGCGGAGCTGGATGTGTGTGCATTTTCCGAGTATAAACTTGACAAGGGTGGCATCTCTTCACCACTTCAATACAACCATTGAAGATCAAAGGCAAAAAGTAACCTGCATGCAAAATTTGTTATGTTATTGCAAGTCTAGATAGATGACCACCACAAGCTCCACTATGGAAATCATTAAGAACACACTCATCTTCTTCTAAGGTTAAACAATGTCTAAGGATTTAATCAACCCTGCGATGATATAAAGTGTCACCTATAATAATATATCTTTTAGTGAGGTGACATAATTTTCTACATTCATCCTTCGAAAAAGTGAAGGGAAACTTCGAAGTCTGGAGATATATAACAATATCTCCATACCAAGGATCTTGCGAGGAAATAACAAAAAGATGTTCATCAAGAAAAGTTTCCTCATAAACTGTTTCTTCCTCACAAGGAAACTCTAATATTAATTCTGCAAATACTAAATATTTCTTAGACTTAGCCGACATGAATTTGAGACCAAATTATTGTAAAATAACAATCCATCTATTGTATTTCCCCCAATCAATCGCCTACTGAGAACAAACTAAAATGTATTGACGGCTACTAAGACGAAATTTTCTTGAAGCAAAAAATAATATCTAAGTCACTAGACAACATGGACAACTTCCAAACCTAATTTCTAGATGGGAGAGTAGCACAGTTCAGGACCCACTAAGCCTCATCTCAGATAGTAGATTACATGCTCATATAAAGCATCATCCTCCTAAACCAAAACCATACCAATAGTTGATTATGCTGCAACGAGATATAAAAGGAAGTCTCTGCTATAATCAGGTGGACTCAAAAAAGGAGCAGAGGTTAATGCTTTATTCAAAGCATCAAATGAGCGTTGCATGAAATCATCCCATAGAAATGGGACCCCTTTCTTAATAAATCTCATAAATCCTTTTCTAATCTCGGTGTAATTAGTTATAAATCTCGTTAAGAAATTGGATTTTCCTTGGCGACTTTGAAGTTGACGAATGAAGGGCGGGGGAGGCAACTGAAGTATTGCTTAAACCTTGAAGGGATCTACGTGAATTCCTTTAGTCAACACAATGAATCCCAACAACTGACCCGATGTGATGGTGAAAACAGACTTATTCGGGTTCAACCAAATTTTATAAAAATGACATCATTCAAAAATCAATCTAAGATGTTTAGGATGATCCATTATCTTTCGAGTACAAGCAGCTAAATTGTCCAAATAAGCTTCAATAACATGTTTAACGCAGTAAAAGCATATGACATGGCCCACTGAAAAGTAGCTCCAACATTTTTAAGTCCAAAAGGCATCTTTTTTATATAAAAATGTACCCTAAGGGAAAATAAAAGTTGTCTTATGTTGATCTTCTAGACAGATAGTAATTTGATTACAACCAGAAAATCCATCCATAAATGAGAAACTTTCATTACCCGCACATTCATCAATAATTTGATCAATAAAGGGAGTGGGGTAATTATCCTCAGGACAAGCCTTATTTAGGTCCCTAAATTCAATGCATACACGGATCATTCCTTGCTTCTTGTCTACAGGGATTGATTCGAGATTCACTCAGTTAAAGGAACATGGCATATGAAACCTACCTTAAGTAACTTCTTAACCTAAACTTTGATAGTTGTTGATTTTCTAGAGTTTACCAGTCAAAGCTTATGGAAAATAGGTTTTTCATTTTCATACGTCTTGATCTCATTTTGGATTATATATGGATCTATCCCATGCATTTCCTCATAAGATCAAGAGAACACATCTTGAAACTCTTTAAAGAGATCAGTATAAGTTTGAATTCTTCAAGGGAATAGTCAGCTCCAATGAAGACATTTTCAATAATGTTGGGATTCCTAGAGATCTCACTGGAACAGTTTGTGAAATTACATACATGTTACCTTTGGTAGAAAACTGTGTTGGGGCCAAAGGATTTAAAACTTCACACACATCACTAGTAGATGAAGAACTGGACAAGCTTGATTCTACTTCTCGCAAATGAGGGAGAAAATATAACTGGTGATGCAAATCATTCCACGGCCTTTTAACACTTGTCATTGCTTCTTTAGATGGAAAGATAGTATCTAAGCAATCCATAGCAAAAGTCAAATCTAGAGTCTAGGCTGGAGCCACATCCCAATCCAACTCTTTTGGTGAAAAAGGAGTAGGATCGAAGTCTGCAGTGTTAACAATAGATTGATAAGAAATTTCAGCTGGAGACATAGGAGATTACATTCCACCAACTTGCCCCTCATCTAATGTGGCGGTAGAAGAGGGGAAGGGCCAAGGATCTGAAAAATAATGAGTTCTAAAGAAATCTCTACGAGATGGTGTCTTGGAGGATGAAATAGCATTAATTCTAGCAATAGGAGCAGGAAAATCAAAGGTACCCATTAAGGAAGAGTACATTCCAACTCCTAGGTTCTCTATACGCTGCTTGGGATTGTTCACTAAGAGAATAGTAGATTCAGAAGATGCATGGGACTCACCTGCAGAATAATACAACCAATCAACCTTTACAATTCTCCCTTCATGAGGAAAACAAAGGATGCAAAATAACAACGATACAATAACATCCATCTCGTAAATCCAATTTCTACCTAAAAGGAGATTGTAATCGAGATTTTCATCAACTATTTCTACTTCAATATTTACAACCTTACCCCTAACAAAGATGGGAAAGGCTGGAATAATCCCATGCATTCTATGAGAATGACCATCAAATGTTGTTAATAGAATAGGTGAAGGAACAACTTGAAGCGATCTAATAGCCTTCCAATATGATATAAACATTACACATGTGGAAGCTCCCTCATCAACTATAGTTCGAAAGATATTGGTCTTTCAATATGTAGACTTGATTTGAAAATCCATATGATGTGGGAGTTTCTCCTTGATGTTTGACACATTGAATGTAAGTACAAGAGATTTTTTTGGAGCAACCGCTCTGATCGGAGTGAGCAATGCACTCCTTTATCTTGGGCACAACTGGGTACCTCTAACGCCGACATAGCACAAGTAATTTGAGGCAGATCTTCTACAATATAGTAGTTCTGGGTTTCCTTAGCATTGGGGTTAATGGTCGAGCATTTTTTGGAGCCTTTCGACATCTGAGGTATAGACTCAATTATGGACCTCTTGATATGGAGTGGCTCTTAAACATCAGGAGTAGAATTAGCCTTAGACGATTTTGATTCACCATAATCACGTGACCGTGTAGCAACGTCAATATGTGAACTCATCATATAAACATTTGATGTAATTTCCCTTTCTTGGTTGCCCCCAGCGAGGGTATCGATACTACAGTTCCCGCCAACAAGCAATTGTTGCCCTTGGGGAAAAGGGTTAGTTAGCACAGCCTGGGAGCTATAAGAACCTTGTTGAAACAACAAGTGTTGAGCATCTTGAATCTTAGGGAAAATATGATTCAAATGGTCACCATTGCACAACTTTCATGGAAAATTTACTTTCTTCTTAGACTCTTTTTTACCCCCTCCAGCATCATTGTCGGGTTTGTTGACATTACCCTTCCCATCCTAATTCTTTTTCCTACCCCATCTTTTCTTCCTACCATTGGATTGTTGGTTTCCTTTAAGGTTATAAGTTTGAACGACATTTATAGATGAAGGTTGAGAAGGCATAGGCACAGATGGCGATGCTTGTATAGAAGAAGCAGTTTGTAAATACCACTGTTGCAATTGATTTATCAAGTTAGCCGTGTTACTATTAATCGATCTGACTAGCCCGTCAACATGGTGACCTAGCTTTGGCTTGGCTAAATCAACCTTGGATCTAGGAGCATCATGAAATTTTTTATGAAGAACCCCATATTGAGAATATATAAGTTCTAGATGTTGGGCTCTAAAAATAGCATGTTCTTCAGTGAATACACCTAAGAGCGATACATCGTTAGAAATCGCAAGTTGCAAAGATTTGAGAAACCATTCAAGAAGTAATTATTGCGAAATATCGGATTTAATGAACCCCTTCCTTCTCCTTCATTCCTAGATATGATCCGAAATGTGGATTTCCTGGTCCTAGTGGAAATTAGCTAATAGCTTAGTTCCAGCATCATAACAAATGGGAAACTGAAAATGGTTTAAAAATATGGAAGCCAAATCACCGAATGAAGCGAAGGCCCCCCTGGGAGATCAATGTATTATTTTGATGCATTCCTAGTTAATGTGCATTGAAATAATCTCAACCTAATTGAATCATCTATCAGAGAGTTCGATGAACACCATAAGGAGAAAGTGTTTATATGGTCGCTCGGATCTTCACTATTATTTCCTTCAAATTTGGGTATATCCAATAGAAGTTTGGTTGGAACCACAGGCCAAGTCGGGCTATATGGGATCAGATCATTAGTCAATTTTGATAGATATGGAAAATTTAACATTTCCAGGAAAGGTAAGCGTGGAGGACCCTGAGGATTCTATTAGCACCTAAATCCGCCTCAGGGTGAAGGAAGGCAGAATTCAGGGTAACCACAAACCACGCTCAGTCTGGTAGCTAGCCCTACCAGAACAGGAGAGGGCTCTCTCCGAGTCACACTCAGTGAATAGGTAAATGAAATGGCCTGAGATGACTTACAATGAACTATTTGTCTTAGGCTAGTAAGTGGAAATGAAAACAGGAGTGATTTTTATGAATGACTATATTTCTGGGATGTTATGGGACCACTAGACCTCAATGAACAGAGAACTTAAAATGAAGGCACAGATTATTTCGTGAGGCAAGGTAGGTTGAAAGCATAGCAATTTGGTTTTAAAATGAGGCGGGATGGAAATATTGATTAAGAATTTGAAAATGGCATGGTCGACATGAATCCTTTTCAAACAGAAGAATGAACACTATATATGAAATTTTCCCACGGTAGAGCAATAGAATTGAATTCTACCTAATCTCACTCGAAAAATTTCACCAGAAATGGATACGAAATGAAACTATGGAACATAACAAAGAAATGGAGAGAATGATTAAGAAGTTGAAAAGGGCATGGACGACATGAATCCTTTTCAAACAAAAGAATGAACACTGCATATGAAATTTTCCCACATGTAGAGCAATCGAATTGAATTCTACCTGATCTCACTCGAAAAATTTCACCAGAAATGAATGTGAAATGGAATACAAAACATAACAAGATACATATGCAACATAGGAGAAACACTTGCTATACTCACAACCACAAGAATCTCATGAAACAGAGCCACTACCTTTCATTAATTATCTGTAAAAATATACAATGCAGAAACAAAGTTTCTTTCCCACAGTCTCCCAGAAAGTTACAAGCCAACCCTTTGAAAATAACTTGCATACAATATATAGAATGTGTGAGGAAGATATAGAATTCCCAGGGGTTGGGAAGTTACTCAAATCATTTCGAAATGGAGATGGAGAGCCAACCATCAACTACAGGTGCAGCGCTACAAATATGACATTTGGCTTTGGGTGACCGTTTGCCTTCCTTCACCACTTGGATAGAAGCCAATCTGGAGAAAAAAAAAATTAAATGCCACCTTTGGTGCCAAAAAACCGAAGTGTAGATGAGCGGGCCCACTTGGAGAAGTCGCGAAACGGAAGCAAATTGGCAATTTTTCCTCTATGCGCCGCGCACTTTTCTCTGTGCGTCGCGCTACTTTGGGACTTGTTTTGGGGCACTTCCCAGTGTCCAAAATGTGCCCAAGTGGGCTTGTTGGAAAGATTGGCCTGTCTCCCTTCTAACCCCACTAGAATTTCTGAATTTGAAGCTCATTTGCCCCTCCAGATCTTGATTCTCCCAAGACTGCTTTCTGTGTGTCCAAAAAGTGGCAGAAAAGGCCATTTTTGGGTGTTTTTTGACCTTTAGGTGACCCAAAACTTATCAAAATTTCTAGCCCGAACACCAGTAGATGTATTTTTCGATGTTGAATCCAAAAATGAAAACCTTTTCTCAATTGGAGTGCTATAATTTTAGCACCGAACAGGGTGCGTGGCACACAGGGACAAAATCCCTGGTTTTTGCCCAAAAAATTTCCCTGTGACCAAAATTTGCCCAAATTTTTTGAGATTTGGGCTGGAAGTTCTCTATGGGGTGCTTTGCTGAGTCAAAAAGGCCTCAGCCAAGATCTTGAGCCTATCTTGATCTTTTCCCTTTTTTCCCTTTTTGTGGCTTTCCTCAGTTTTGCTTTCAAACTCCTTATTCGGGCTCTCAAACTCAAGTTTCGTGCCGTGTAATGATGAGCCATGTGTCTCAGCAGTGTGTTGTCTTTGTCGGCCTTGTTCAACATTTTGTCCAGGTGCATGTTTACTCTCTTAAGAATAGACTCATGATCATCCATAACCTTTTGCTCCAATGAAGTGAATTCAATCCTCCGCTGCTGGGAAGTTAGGCGATCCTCACGGATGTTCTGTAGCTCCATGATCACATGCTGGTCTTCTAGCTGTTTGTTCCTCTGCTCCAAATACTTGATGACCCATCTAGCCCTCTCGAAATTTAGCATCAAGTCTTTGATCTCCGTGTCTTGCTCCTGAATGGTCATCCTAAGTTTGGCATTTTTTGCCTATGTCTCTTCATCCGGAATGAGGATGACACCGGTCTCCTGTGCACCTGATGGCCCCTCATCATGCACTTGCTCCTTGCCCTTGTCCAATACCTGTGTAGTCGATGCCGAAAGCGAAGCCCCTTCCACCCCGGGTGGAGATAACACTCGCTTTGCTGTTGCAAACAAAGGCCTGGTGCCTTTCGGATAGCCTCTCTAATATGTGATGGAAAATGGCACCACAGTGGTCTCATGGCGCTCATGCTGATGAGAAGGACCACCTATCTCATGTTTTGCCTCTGATACTACCTGTGGAGCGCTGAAGAAGTCACAGGAGATGAAGTCCTCCCAAGCAATGCCCTGCAATCTCAACTGATGATCCACCAAAATCTAGATGAGAGCAAAGTGATATACATTGTTGAGCTGCTGCCGAGGGGTCTTGTACTGCATGAACTTTCTCATCCTCTCTATGTTTCCACAAATGAAAAATGGGAGGTTCATCATATGCATCCTGGTGAAGTGCATGAGTAACCTGATGTGATAGGGATAAAGGCAAGAAAACCTCCCCTCACAACTGAAGTATTTCATGATCAATCTCATGAGCGGAACATAATCATCTCTCAGAAATCTGAATGGGAAAACTCTCATGAGCTGACTCAAACAACTGGCCTTTATGTAAGGCTCATAAAGTTCCCTCTCCACCTTCATCTTCTTGTGCCACTATTCTCCAACATTCGATATGCATGTTGCCACTGATATGGTTTCGGGTGTCAATGTGAAAGTGACTCTTGCCAAGATAGACTGTCCTCCATGTAGGTGAAGTGCGAAGAGGCGAGCCAACTCATGATGAATTCTAACACTTGCCACCCTCTGACAAAATTCGTAACATGCCAAGTGCTGGAAACAAGATAGAGCGAGAGGACATGCCTGCAACTCAGTGAGGGTGTTTGGTTCATCCCTGACATGTCTGCCACTCCTAGGTCTCCGTGGAGCCTGTTCTCTTGAAGTTGTATCACTGTGGGTTCCCCCTCATAACCTCATGAAATATCTGATGCCATTGTTGTTGTTTGTACCATGAATTTCTTTGCTGCCCTCTAAAACCATTGAACTGATAGATGCTCTTCGAATCTGTCACCAAGGGGACAATAAAATAGGGAGTATCAAGAGGGGAAGATGAAATAGGGATAGGGGTTTAAAAGGAGAAATTTATCAGGAATTTGGGGAGTGTTTGAGTATGGTGTTGATGGGGTATGGTTTGGATGTTTTGAGCCATAGGAATAGTGGGGACAAATGGATATGATTACAGTGGAGCTAGGGTGATTATTAGGGGAAACTGCGGCAGGGGGATTAGCTAATAGAGGGAGGTAGGAGCATGCTTTAACAATAAAGTCACTGTAGCAAAACCCTAGCTTTCTTGACCTTCTCTATATCATCTTTGTTTTAGTTTTAAAAAAAATTCATTTGATTTCATGGTCATCATAACAACATTCCCCTTCAATTTTGAACACCAATGATGAAAGTAGTGGGGCTACCTCTCCAACCTTGAGGGTCATTGACAAAATTTTTGGGCAATATAGTGTATT
>APFE031341124.1:0-16879 GCA_000404065.3 Pinus taeda
GCATCAAGACCACTTTTTTCATTTGTAAATATGTGATTAAGGGGGTGTGACAATTTCTATATTTTATTAATTAATTTGTTATTAAAATAGGAGAAGGTGAGGATTTTGTAAATATTCTTTTATTAATTAAGAGGATATGAGAGAATTGGTTAAGGATATGAAGAAATTTAATGAATTGAAGGATTTTAGGGATGTTGAGAGATTTAGGGGATGTTGAGAGATTTAGGGGTTGTTGAGGATTTTTAGTGATTAGGCATTTAATTAGATGGTTTTTTAAATTGTATAAATAAGAGGGCTTTTTGTGAGAAGAAGACATGAGAGATTGAGAATAGAAGAGGAGTAGAGAGCTGGTTTGGAACAACCAAGGCTGTAAGCCTTTGGTAAATTGTAAGGGTCATCAATTTGGAATATCAGGCCAAATAAAATTTAGGAGAGCACCAGCGTTTTAATACATTTTAATCCGGATTGGGTGACGAAATGTAGAAGAAATTCTACAGGTTGAAAGGCGCATTAGGTACATTACTCTTGGACAGCGTTGCTGCCATAAAATGCACAATTGGCAAAACAGCGATTTGCGCTGAGACCACAGTGACGGTAAGAGGTTCTCTGCTGTATGAGAAGAACTGGTTGAGAAACGACAGAGTAATGCATGAAAGCAATCCGAGCACCCACCCTGAATGTAAACACTGGAAGAGAACGATAATCGGTTGTGGGTACTGTGAGGGCAACTTGCTCAATTGGCGAATTAACTTCTCCACCATTTTCAGCTACCTCGTGATCCTGTTGACCATTAGAGTAACATGATCCTTGATCTTGTTTACAAGTAGATCGATACTCTGAATGCTTTCTGCAACTGAACAATGTACTCTGTTCGGATTCCAGAACTGCATCACAGCCAATAGAAGTTGCATCACATGCCTTAAGACGTGTGGCTAATAATTGAAGTTAAAGGGTTTGTAAATTGAATAAGCAGACTGTCGAGGAGTTATCGAATCAGGGATTACGTAGCCCAGGACGGCGTTTTGGACAGTGCTGGAAGTGATCAGTGGATTGAAATGATCAAGTGGAGTTGGGTCTTATTGCTGGGTCAGTCGATTTGAATATCGATTTGTTTTGCATAAACTTTTGATACAAATATTGAGTGTTGCTGTGGTGATCGATTGTAATTAACAGAAATTTCTAAATTCCAGATCTATTTAGATGTGTGTTAAACGTTTGACATTGACTTTGTTGAGGATTTGATAACAATATGTCAAAACGTAGTACAACAAATGAAAGTAAAGGCAGAACTATGGCATGGAAATTGGTAACCATTGCAAATAAATTAACGCAGGTAAACAGAGTTTTGTATTAAAAATTGAAGTGAGACCGCTAGTGCACTGAAATGGAAGAAGCGCACCTATATTTGGTGCTTTGGCTGATTGAAACAGGTAATTTTGTACATGCAAATGATATTAGTGTTGTTTGAGATTGAAAAGCATAAGTTCATTCTTTTGATTGGACTCAGGTATAAGCCATATTGGAACATTGGTGTTAAATGGAATTGATGAGAAGAGATTTAATATGGAGATTGAAATGGTAGCAGGGCACATCTTTTTCTTTGAGTTTTGATTTTAAACTCTGGCATTAAAGAAATGAAAGCATGATTGAGTGAATAGAGGATGATGCATGTGTATAGAGAATTGAAAAAAACTTTGTTATCTTGGAATTGTTTTAGATGGAAAGTATTTGAGTTTATGAATTGAGTTGATTCCAAGCTGTGGTTGGAATTTAATCAATGGGTTTTTGTTTTTTTGGGAAGACAGTTTCATAGTCATGGTTTTACAACCATAAATCCATATAATGGAAAACGTCCGCATGTTAAAATGGGAGAATGATAAAGATTTGCCAGTGATTGATATTTTGATTTGGGGAAATGCTGAGTATGCATTTTTTATGCATGGTTAAATGAAGATCCTGTGTATGGCAAGCTCTAGGCTTGCGTCAATTTTTGGTATCAGAGCCTGGCTCTGTATGAAGGTTTTTGAAAAGCATTGAAGACTGAATTTGACTTTATATCAAATCATGTGTGGAGAGATGTGTATGCAGGGAAAGGAGGTCAGATTCTAATCTGACAGTCAAAGCAAACCAGAGTACAGCCGAAGAATTGAACAGGTATTGTGTTCGGTTAATTTTGATTTGGGGTTTCACTGTCATTAACTGGTCGGTAACCGAAAGCCCGCTATGAGCATGTAGCGGCAATAGTGCAAGAAGTAATGGTGGATCAGGTATAGGTTTCAAATTATATGAATTTTTGAAGTGGCATTGAATTGAAATTCGTGAATGTGTGAATGAGCAAGACGATTGGAAGTATGGTTTATATAAATCCGATAAAGTTGTGAATAGATGTTATAAGCTTATGATTTTAAATTTGCTTGCCAATAATTGAAGTTCCCCTTTGGTATATAATGATGATACATTTGGATAAGGACTGTGATGAAGTTCCTTGGTATGGCAAGCTCCAGACTTGATCTAAAGTTTTCCGGATAAAGCCAGAAGATTGGATCAGATTTTAAAATCTGATTGACAGTGAAATTTAGCAGAGGAAGCATAAAGATTTGCCGGAACAGATTTGCGGAAGTGGTGAGATTCTGAAGGTAATTGAAGTACAGACAAATGGAAGGACAAGATCAGACGAGATCTTGGAGGTAAGGTGATCTGGGCTTATTTGAATTTGAATATTGTAGTCTTTGCATTAAAGCAGAAGTATTTTTGCAACTCCAAAAGGAAAACCCATAGAAGACATGTTTAAAATTGCTAACAGAAAACTGGTGAAAGCTTAGGTGTGGCAGAACCTTGAGGAAATCCAATAGAGATTGGATAAGGAAGACAGTTGTGAACATGCAGATAAGTTGAAGCCAGGAAGAGCAAAGAGAAGTGCTCAAAGGCAATTCTGGAGATAGAGAACCAATTGCTTGCCAAAAGACCAAGTGAGGAGGGCTTGGTGAGGTAAGTGGCGGCAAGATAGGACTTGCTGCTGAAGAGGCTTTAGTACAACTCATAGAGATGGAAAGGATGATGACTAGTGAGAGTCGTCACAAAGGTTCTGAAATAAACCACAGCAAAGGACAAAAGGAGAAGGATGCCAAAGCAGTTGGCATACAGCGACAGTTAAGCAAAGAGGAATATGAAAGGGAGAAGGCTGAGATCGCAGTTCAGCTTGAGGTGTTAATGGAGATGTTGCAAAGAAATGAGGAAAACCAGAAGCATGGTTATGTCATGAGGAAGAAATTGAGGTGGCGGAGACTACAAGAGAAGTGGAATCATTAGGTAAATTTGCAGTTGATAAAGGAAATAAGGGAACTTGAACAGGTTATAGATGCCAGACAAAGGATAGAGAAGCTCGAAACAGTTGAGCTACAGCAAAATGAAGACGTTGATGAAGATGTTGAAGTTTCATTATGTTACCCAGAGACTGGACCATTACTTTTTGAAAGTGAGGACGAGCTAGAGGAGTTGAATCATATGAATGATTCAAGGCAGCCCAAAGATTTGATGAGTGAAGCATCAAACAAGACCGTAAGGTCTTGTGATTTTAAAACTAACGATTTGTGTGTGATTGCAGGTTTGGAAGAACATCTACTGAAAGATGTTAAAGAAGATGTAGCAGAAGGAAGGCCATGTGAAGATCGGGTAAACTTTCCAAAGTCTACTCCAAGTAAAATTATTAAGTTATATAGAGAATTGGACTTCCAAAGGAGGAAATTAGAAGAACAGAGGATGAATGACCATGATAGATTGCTGATGAAGGATGACAAAGCAGTTGTCATAAATGATAATCAAGAAGAAATTGCAGATGAAATTTCAGGTGGTGACGAGCAAAGGAGTGTTGCAGAGGGAAAGGAAGATTGGGAGGCCGCAACATTCATATTGAAAGCTCAGCAATCAAGGGATGGAAACAATCAGCAGACAGAGGACATACTGGACAGAGAAATTGAGTTAATAAGGAGGTTGATGATAAAGACATCCCAGAGAAAGACAGCCAAAAGAAAGAAAAGGAGCGACAACAAGAGAATGACAGTGAAGGATTGCAAGAGCAAAGCAAGTGGAGCACTACAACACAAAATATGGAAACCTGGAAGACAACAACAGATGACAACAACAGTGAAGCAATCGACAAGCACGAAAGGATTACAAAATAAAATTTGGGATCCAGGAGGAGACTTATGACCAGGTGGTCATGAAATTTTTACATGGGGAGTCTGATGCAGGAGCATCAAGACCACTTTTTTCATTTGTAAATATGTGATTAAGGGGGTGTGACAATTTCTATATTTTATTAATTAATTTGTTATTAAAATAGGAGAAGGTGAGGATTTTGTAAATATTCTTTTATTAATTAAGAGGATATGAGAGAATTGGTTAAGGATATGAAGAAATTTAATGAATTGAAGGATTTTAGGGATGTTGAGAGATTTAGGGGATGTTGAGAGATTTAGGGGTTGTTGAGGATTTTTAGTGATTAAGCATTTAATTAGATGGTTTTTTAAATTGTATAAATAAGAGGGCTTTTTGTGAGAAGAAGACATGAGAGATTGAGAATAGAAGAGGAGTAGAGAGCTGGTTTGGAACAACCAAGGCTGTAAGCCTTTGGTAAATTGTAAGGGTCATCAATTTGGAATATCAGGCCAAATAAAATTTAAGAAATTCTACAGGTTGAAAGGCGCATTAGGTACATTACTCTTGGACAGCGTTGCTGCCATAAAATGCACAATTGGCAAAACAGCGATTTGCGCTGAGACCACAGTGACGGTAAGAGGTTCTCTGCTGTATGAGAAGAACTGGTTGAGAAACGACAGAGTAATGCATGAAAGCAATCCGAGCACCACCCTGAATGTAAACACTGGAAGAGAACGATAATCGGTTGTGGGTACTGTGAGGGCAACTTGCTCAATTGGCGAATTAACTTCTCCACCATTTTCAGCTACCTCGTGATCCTGTTGACCATTAGAGTAACATGATCCTTGATCTTGTTTACAAGTAGATCGATACTCTGAATGCTTTCTGCAACTGAACAATGTACTCTGTTCGGATTCCAGAACTGCATCACAGCCAATAGAAGTTGCATCACATGCCTTAAGACGTGTGGCTAATAATTGAAGTTAAAGGGTTTGTAAATTGAATAAGCAAACTGTCGAGGAGTTATCGAATCAGGGATTACGTAGCCCAGGACGGCGTTTTGGACAGTGCTGGAAGTGATCAGTGGATTGAAATGATCAAGTGGAGTTGGGTCTTATTGCTGGGTCAGTCGATTTGAATATCGATTTGTTTTGCATAAACTTTTGATACAAATATTGAGTGTTGCTGTGGTGATCGATTGTAATTAACAGAAATTTCTAAATTCCAGATCTATTTAGATGTGTGTTAAACGTTTGACATTGACTTTGTTGAGGATTTGATAACAATATGTCAAAACGTAGTACAACAAATGAAAGTAAAGGCAGAACTATGGCATGGAAATTGGTAACCATTGCAAATAAATTAACGCAGGTAAACAGAGTTTTGTATTAAAAATTGAAGTGAGACCGCTAGTGCACTGAAATGGAAGAAGCGCACCTATATTTGGTGCTTTGGCTAATTGAAACAGGTAATTTTGTACATGCAAATGATATTAGTGTTGTTTGAGATTGAAAAGCATAAGTTCATTCTTTTGATTGGACTCAGGTATAAGCCATATTGGAACATTGGTGTTAAATGGAATTGATGAGAAGAGATTTAATATGGAGATTGAAATGGTAGCAGGGTGCATCTTTTTCTTTGAGTTTTGATTTTAAACTCTGGCATTAAAGAAATGAAAGCATGATTGAGTGAATAGAGGATGATGCATGTGTATAGAGAATTGAAAAAAACTTTGTTATCTTGGAATTGTTTTAGATGGAAAGTATTTGAGTTTATGAATTGAGTTGATTCCAAGTTGTGGTTGGAATTTAATCAATGGGTTTTTGTTTTTTTGGGAAGATGGTTTCATAGTCATGGTTTTACAACCATAAATCCATATAATGGAAAACTTCCGCATGTTAAAATGGGAGAATGATAAAGATTTGCCAGTGATTGATATTTTGATTTGGGGAAATGCTGAGTATGCATTTTTTATGCATGGTTAAATGAAGATCCTGTGTATGGCAAGCTCTAGGCTTGCGTCAAAAGAGTTTTCAGATTCGGACTGGGCTAGAAATCTTGATGATAGAATATCCATAATAGGTTATGATTTCAGCATTGGGTCTGGGGTCATTTCTTGGACCAGCAAGATGCCAAGTACTATATCCTTATCTTCAACAAAAGCAGATTATAAAGTTGTATTTGCAACCACTTGTGAAGAAATTTGGTTGAGGATACTTCTTCATGATACTGGAGAAGAACGAAAATATGCTACAGTGATTAAATGTGACAACCAAAGTTCAATAAAGTTTGAAAATAACCCTGTGTTTCATAAAAACACAAAACATATTAATGCTCAGCTTCACTTTATTAGAGAAAAGGGTCAATCTAAATAATTTTTCATTGAATATTGTAATACCTGTGAGAATGCAACAGATATATTCACCATGCCCCTTGGGAGGATTAAATTTGAATTGTTTAGGGAGATGTTAGGTTTGCAAGTGAACCCTTTCTCCATTAACTGGGGGAGTTGAAAATAATGGAGAATATGTATTATTGGAGAGAGTTTGTTTCACAGTTGTGTGTGTGTCCTAGATTAGGATTAGTTCCTATTTTGTAAGAGTTAGTTATAATCTCCTTAAAATGATGTAAACTTATATATTTCTATTTTTTATGATTAATTGACAAAGTATTCTACTTGAGCAATCTCGAGGGGTAGCTTGATCATCTATGAGCTACTAGTTTCAGAATATAAGTTTCATTTTCCATTTTTTAACAAGAAATGAATTAAAATATCCCCACAAATAGGGAAAGCCTCCGAAAAAACATAACAACCGCCAAATTAATAGAACTCGAAAGATTTGAGCCAAGAATCTAAAGATGTTGTGCTCTTCCTGAAGCTAGAGTTGGTGAGTCCCGTGGCTTTCTTTGGACGACAAGTTCATCCACCTAGGCTTCTCTCCATCTCTAACACCACCCATTTAGAGATGGGAACTAGAATTTTCCTCGTTGGTACACATTGTCGATGACACTCTGGCTAGGAGGGACAACAAGAGAAAATAAATACTAAAAAGACATGAATAAACTAAATTCGACACAAACACTGACACAACTACAAAACCCTAGATAGTGCTACCCTGAAAGTGGCAGCAACACAGACAATGCTCTCATCGACAATGTTTTCACCAATAGTGTTGTCACCATCAATGCTTTTAATTCTAGTGTTGTCACCAATAGTGCAATGCCACACAACAACAATGGAAAAAACACAAACTACGTCACTGCCATAATAAAAACTTGACACTGCCATAATAAAAATGACTACTACTACTAATTAAATTACTGAACCCAAAATATTCACATAATGTTTTTGTACTTTAGCACTAATTTCAAATAAAAAAACCAACAAGCTATATTTAACAAGTTGTTGTACCAAACATATAGGAAATTGCTGCAAATAAAACCATTTATGCACATAACCAAAAATTGTTGCAATTAATTGAAACAAGTTAGAAATAAATACATATCACTCAACCACCTGCAACAAACACAATACATGGGCAACCAAATAACACTAACAACAAATTTAACTCAATACATTACATTCCATGCTACTGTTTCAAATGAGAATGTAACATGAAACTGTTGTAATATACACATGAGACTATTGAAAATGAACATGAGAATCAAGATTCTATTACCATGAACTAATTTTTACAAAATATGCAAGCCTCCCTAGCATAACGACAGGGAGGATACGTAGGATTCACCACGCCTCACACAACCTCCAAAAACCCTTGTGCAACACAATCTCCAAAAAGACTCAAAAATACTCTTCTGAATTCTCACTTCCATCCTCATACATAATCCTTGATCCTATGAGTTGGGGGAATTATTTTAATGTTTTTAATAAAATATCTTATAATAGATTTTCCCTCCATGGAAAATGCATGTGTATTCCAATTTCATTTCTTGTACATTTACCTCTACATTTCGTTTTAATTTTAGTTACATGCATTTTACATTCCATCTTATATTTTAATTTATGTATTCATTTTACATTCAAATGCACAATTTTCAGTTAATTTTCTAATTAACCCAAAGTTGCACTTTGGCTCCAACACTACCTTCTAATATTCTCACTTTGGGTGATTAGGATCAGGCACCAGAATAAAAAAGATAATTTAAAGGGCCTTCTATAGGAATGCTTGGGATGATAAGGGCCTAAGACTAATCAATTAAGATGCAAGAAGTAGTTACATTGACCTCCCGACATAGCCTTGACTAGTGCAAGTACCCTCACTTCATGGGGAACCCTCCAAGAGTACTATATTGGTGGTGTAATGTCTATCATAGGTACTACAAGTATTCCTCCTACATTAGCATAAAAGGAACATAGGAAAGGAAACTAAGTTTCCAACTTAGAATCAATGGTCGGGGGGAACACTCATGGGTTAGAATGATAAGATAAGTCAGAGAGGGGATACCTACCTTCGTTTACCCTAACACAACCTATTGCTTCACTATTTTGTTAGAGGGGATTCCCCAACAACACTTATGTGATGT
The DNA here is from genome assembly GCA_000404065.3 of Pinus taeda. Lineage (NCBI taxonomy): Eukaryota > Viridiplantae > Streptophyta > Pinopsida > Pinales > Pinaceae > Pinus > Pinus taeda. Next base: position 8,704 of record APFE031341124.1, read on the forward strand.
TAGTATTCACTACTCTTTTAGTTTAGCAACCTTGGAGAATTAACTCTCCACACCCATTTTAAGGACCTGGATAACCTAGACTTATCGGTTTTCTATGACAAAGGAAAAAAGAAATCTAGTATATTTTAATATTAAGCATTCATTTTAATTAGTTGTTGTTTAGTCAATGGGTAATGAAAATGAAACTACTAATATTTTTAACAAAAATAATAGAACTCAATACAAAAAATAGCTTTAATAATCAAGTACTATTTTTGTAAATGAAAAGATTGATTCCTTTTTGTTTCTTAAATGAGATTCTACAAACACTTCAAGAAATGAGATATTTTTTCTTTTAATTTTTTATATGTAAAGTTTTATATGTAAAGGCAACTACCTAATTTTTTGAAATTGAAACTTTTCCAAGAAACCCTAGAACATTACACAATGCAATGACCTTTTGATACAAATGAGAAGCAACTAGATGAAAAAATAAGTGATGATTGCAAATGAGATGCAACTTTTTCTTTTTGAATTTGTATAAAGGACAACTTTGCAAAAAAAAACATGCAACATCAATCTCATGTCATATGCTAGGAAAAAACCACATCCATTGTACTTTTTAAACAATAGAACTCAATACAAAAAATAGCTTTAATAATCAAGTACTATTTCTGTAAATGAAAATATTGATTCCTTTTTGTTTCTTAAATGAGATTCTACAAACACTTCAAGAAATGAGATATTTTTTCTTTTAATTTTTTATATGTAAAGGCAACTACCTAATTTTTTGAAATTGAAACTTTTCCAAGAAACCCTAGAACATTACACAATGCAATGACCTTTTGATACAAATCAGAAGCAACTAGATGAAAAAATAAGTGATGATTGCAAATGAGATGCAACTTTTTCTTTTTGAATTTGTATAAAGGACAACTTTGCAAAAAAAAACATGCAACATCATTCTCATGTCATCTGCTAGGAAAAAACCACATCCATTGTACTTTTTAAACAATAGAACTCAATACAAAAAATAGCTTTAATAATCAAGTACTATTTCTGTAAATGAAAAGATTGATTCCTTTTTGTTTCTTAAATGAGATTCTACAAACACTACAAGAAATGAGATATGTTTTCTTTTAATTTTTTATATGTAAAGGCAACTACCTAATTTTTTGAAATTGAAACTTTTCCAAGAAACCCTAGAACATTACACAATGCAATGACCTTTTGATACAAATGAGAAGCAACTAGATGAAAAAATAAATTATGATTGCAAATGAGATGCAACCTTTTCTTTTTGAATTTGTATAAAGGACAACTTTGCAAAAAAAAACATGCAACATCATTCTCATGTCAACTACTAGGAAAAAACCACATCCATTGTACTTTTTGGTATTTACAAAACTGCCCCCTGTGTGGACTCATATAAAATGGAGGACATGAATCCATCAACCATGCATCATGATATCCAAGTGTACTTGTATATGTTGAGTAAATGTTTTTCCCTTCTTCCATGGATATTTTTGTTTACGTGGAAGGAGCATTAATATATTCCTTGCTTTTATAAACACCCTTAGATCTATAACTTTTCTTATAATGCCCAAATTCATTTCATTCCTACCATTTCCTTCTATTTTGATCTCAATATTTAGAATCACCTCTTACAAATTTCCTATTACAAATAAAATATCCTTTTTCACACCCTCTTTGGATTTTCTCCTCATTTTCTCTAATAATAAGGATGTGACTACATATTAATGTGGATTAAGTAGTACTACCAATCTCTATAAATAGATTATCCTAAGAGTTTGGCAAATAATATAACAAAGTAATACATTTATCTTCTTCCTCTATATTAATATCGATAGATTAATTTTGACATACCATAGCATTAAAGGAGTTAGATCACATATCTATAATCATCCATCCTAAGATGATATAATTTATTTTGAAGAAATAACTTTTTTATCCAGGACTTTGACCAATACATTTAATTCCTAAAATATCCCACTACTTCTTTGCAATGTCTTCTCTATAGGAATTCAAATAAAATGAATTTGAGAGGAAGATTAAAATTGTACTTCTCACCTTTCTCTCTATCTTGTCTTAGCATTATCATGGAATACTAGTAGGATTTGTACCTAAAGCTAGAACAACCCATTGCATTTTATTTACAAAAAGATATTATATAATTAGTTTCCATAACTCGAATCTCTAGTCATTAAACTTTTGTATTTCTATTCTTGAATTGCTCGTAATTTTTCTTCAGACAAGATTCATTATGTAAATCTCTCACCCATGTATATGTTTATCATATAGCTAATATACTATTTCTCTTAAAAGAATGAGTTAAACCCCCATCAACAATGGCATCTCCTGAAGCTAAGAACCTCACTCTAATACCAAATGAAGAATTTGGTAAAATCCTTTAAGAAAAGAAATACCTAGTGAATCTAAAGCATAAGAATCACAATGTCACATACACACATAGATTACACAAGGATTTATCTTATAAACCCTTAATTATAAAACCAAACTAATTGATTATTACACCTCTATCTATCTCATCATATTAATTTCATTGTTCATAATACAATATTCAGGTATTGTACAATATCCAAAACTCAAATATGTTAATATGGATTAGATTACAACCATAATACCTTTTAATTAGGATTATAGTATGACAAAATCAATGGTTTAACAATACATAACCGACCAAAACATTTTTCCTCAAGGGATCCACCCAAAAGCCCCTAGATGGAAGGTTCATTATCCACCATGCCCCTCACCCATGGGGGATGAATCCCCCCTTGACACCCTTCATGTAGGGCCCAATCTAATGCAGGAGCATTGGCTCTCAAAGATCAAGCTTGAAGTATCTAGTCGGACCTAAAGGTATAAATTTTATCCAAGAAGGGGCCATTGTAAAATTTCATGTAAAACAATCTTTATTTCTTAGCAAGCATAGATAGGAAATCTATTTAGTGCTTCATTTAAAATTAAGGCTGGCTCAACCATTATTAGTTTTAAATTAGGCAAGAAGATCAAGTTAGGATTAGTTAGGAACTAGTTTGAAGAAACTGTTGAGAAACTGAAAAGTAACTGAGGAACAGTTCCTCAATTGTAAAGAAACTACTAATAATGTATTGAAAAGGAAAAAAGAGAGAGGTGGGATAGGTTAGCTAGCCAGCCAGCTAGCTAGGGAGAGTGTGATTGTAAGCCTGTGGGCAGAGTGTGAAAAAGAGGCCACTGATATTAGAAGAATATGCCTAAGAGACAGAGATACCCATTATGTAATTGGTTGTTATGTTTACATAGACAAAGATTTAATTCCAAGATTATACAAATGTGTTTTTTGAATATTGAACGTTGAATTATGAATGATCGTGGAATTTTGTATAATAGATGGGTGCAGGTAGAGTTCGGCCAAACGGGAGAGAAGGAATGATTCAACGGAATTAGGATGGACCACAGAATCCATTTGAAAGATCAAGATAATACTCTGGAGGGACATTGATGAAAGAATCACACGATGTTAAGCTCAAGAGGGATCGCACAGCAAAACAGTGGAAAACCCAGAACCATGGAAGAAACCTAAAAATGATAGTGAAACACTAAAGGAAAGTCTTAAATCCAAGTAGAAAGGAAAAATAAAGAAGTAAAGAGTTGATGCATAGGAGCTATCAAATCTGGAAGATCGACGGACGGGATTAAATCACAAGGGACCATCACATCGCTGGAATCACGTCACTTCGTTATATGATATCGGGAGTGGACTTGGGAATGTTGAGATAGCAATATATCACATCGCTGAGTGTTGTCACGTCGGAGAAATTCAAAGGTAAGAATCTGAACCCTTGTATGCTTCGAAGTCCGATTGCAATAACGGCGGGTGGAAGAATGGACCCGATGGTAAATAAAATTGCAGATGTATAAATTTTGAGGTCCGACCCTTATGTATTATGTCGGGCTTCCCGTATATTTCTTTGTACTCTGATTAAATGCATTGTCAGAGTTTTAAAAGGTCGAAGCTTAAAATAAAACAATATGTTAATCGCATTGGCGGATGTGAAAGGGTGAATTGTAAAGGGCCTGTGGAACTCCTGAAGCCCGATTGCAATAAAAGTGTAACCTCGGAAAGTGTGCAGAGGCCGTATAAAGGCAAAAGGGTATGTTTTGCAGGGTTTTCCTTTGTAAATGGTTTATAAAGGAAAGGAGCGCTGATAGAAGGTTTATGAGTTAAAATATATGTAACCAAGGTTGAAAGAGAGGTTTGTTATATATATGTGGCAATAATACTATGAAGGCCTAAAGCATGGGTAAGGCTTAAACTAAGGTTCATAAGGGGTGATTGAGTTCTGATATAAAGGAAAAGGTGAGTTAAGGGTTAGACTTGGTTAGTCTATACATAGCTACATAGAGATAAAGAAAAGGGCCTTAACCATTGATGGTCGTAGATTTGTCTGCTTTGTGAGTTAAATTCCTGGGACTAATGTGCTTATGCATTTTTACATGCATACTATGGATGTAAGCGGGATAAGACTACATCATTTGGTATCAGAGCAGTTAATGTTTTTGAGGAAACTTAGTAGGTTATGTTTTTTGAAGAAGGAAGACAGACATGAGGTCTATAGAGGAAAAGAAAGCAAATTATAAATCTGAAAAGGTGGAGGCAAATGCAGAAAGGAAAGTTAGATAGTAAAATCTAACAAAGTGACGGTTGATTTCTTGGGAAGAAGGAAGATCCATTCAAATGTTGAAGAGAGGAAGTAGACTGCCTCATGAAATTATGCAAGTAGTGTTTTATGTTAACTTTGGTTTGAATTTTATAGGTTAATGACATATTAAAGATTGATAGCAGCAGAAAAACAAGGAAATTTGTATGTGTTCTAAGGAACAAAGTGAATGAAAGACTCTGAAAAAAGTAGCAATGAACCTAAAGAATCCAATTGAAGGTTGGACAGAGAGGATAAGAGTATTCTCAAAAGGGAACTGGGAAGAAAGCTTTTGAAAGCTTGGGAATGGTCTTTGTTTTAAATATCATTGATATGCATGTAACAACAATTAGTGAAGCATATCAGCAAGAGGATCAGAGCCTTAAGAGTAGTGATGAAGGAAGCCAGTAAGGGTTTCTAAGAAAGTGTGGCCAGAACCTAGTATTTCAGTTGTGATTGAAATACAAGAGGACAATTGTGTTCTCTAAGGTGCAGATGAGTTGAAGCCTAGAAGGAGCAGAGAGAAGTGCTCAAAGGAGGTTCCAGAGATAGAGAACCAAGTACTTGCCAAAAGACCAAGTACAGAGGAAAGCTTGGTGAGGTAAGTTGCAACAAGGAGGACTTGTTGTTGCAGAGGTTTTAGTGCAGCTCATAGTGAATGAATGAGGAACTCATAGAGAGAGGAGAAGAAGATGGCTACTAATAATCATAACAGAGGTTCTAAGGAAGACCACAGCAAAATAAAAGTGAATAAAGAAGATGCCAAGGCAAATGGAATATGGAAGCAATTGACTGATGAAGAATATGAGAGGGAGAAGGCTAATATAAGAGTCCATCTTGAAGTACTGATGGAATTATTACAGAGGAAATAGAAAGACCAAAGGTATGGTTATATAATGAGAAAGAAGGTAAAATGGCATAGGCTACAAAAGAAGAGAGAGAAGCAGGTGAATTCTCAGTTAATAGAGGAGCTTAGGAAGCTTGAGCAGATAATGGATGTTCAATTGAGGTCAGAGAAGGTCAAAGGAGTTGAACTACAACAAAACAAAGTTGTTGGAGATGAACAAGTTCCTTGTGAACTTGAAGATGTAGAAATGATATCCAAAACATCAGTTGAGGCTATTGATCCTTATGCTTTTGAAATTAACAGTTTGTGTATGTTTGAAGATGTAATACAGGATGACGAAAGATCTTTGGGTATTGTCAAAGAAGAGGAAAAGGAGAGACAGAATTTGAATTTTGTTTTAAAGATGAAGGATGAGACAGTTAGGTCTCATGAGGAAGCTTACACACAGTTGGAGGAAAATATTGCTTTTCCGCACACTGCTAAAGTTGTAAACAGAGGGGGTTTGGCTTATATGGGTAGCCAAAAGAAAGTAGAAGAGAATAAAGATGTCAAGCATGCAAATTTAACGCTTGAAGAAGCTAACAGAGAGATTTTATTATTAGAAAATATGTTAAGAGAGTCTGAGTCAAGCCATGAATTGAGACCTCGGGTAAATGATTTAAGTTCTAGTAATTTTGATAAAGAAATGATCCAGGTGGATGTTGGTGGCCACCCACCTATCCCATTTGGACCCCCACGATTATCTCTTTGAGTTTTTTAGTTTCCGTAATTGTAGCACAACTTACTATTTTTAGCAATTTTTCGCGTCCTAAACTTCCGGAGCTGTTTTGAGGCCATAGACGATGTTTTTTGGGAAATCTAGGAGCAACATGGGTCCATGGCCCAATGTTTCTCTTCCCAATGTTATAGTTCTCAGAGAGATCTTTATAACGAGCTATTGTATGCATCAAACGGAGATCATTTGCCAAAGTTACGACCCTGGGAAATTGATGTACCAATTTACCCAAACGGGGCCCAAAATTTGGTGTTTCATCTTCTAGGGTTAGGTTTTGGGATGTTAAGGGTTTTCCATTATTTCTCAACAATAAATAGGCCTTAGAACCTCATTGTAACACAGTTCAGAGGCATGTAGCCACCACATCTCTTCTTAGAGATAAGCTACCATCGCCCTAGCTGATTTATTTCCATTTTTGTTTGTAAGCATATTTCAGTATTTTACAGTAATGAAATGAAGTATTATTTCTGCTGCATGTCTGTATTTATGGTTATCTCATCTCTGTATTTATGGTTATCTCTGTAATTTATTGCATTCCTGTCTAAATCCGGATCAGTAGTATCAGAGCGGTCTACTTTTTCTCTGTTTTTCTTTGCATGTCCCCAACGAGGTCGAGATATAAGGAGTTAGGGCTTGAACTGGTTGAACCTTTGCAAGGCCAGCCTCGCAAATCCCGATGGCCTCCCATGGTGGATGAAAAGAAAGATGAGGGGATAGGAGATCTTATCAAAATCTTGCTCAAAGAAGCACTCGAGCTACAAAGGAACGCGATGATGGACAGCTTTGCACAGATCCTTCAGCGACTACCAAGAGGCAATGCATCTACTTCCAACAGCTACTCTGGAAATGCCACACCATTTAAGGTACAAGTTAATTTCGAAATCCCCATATTTGAGGGTCAAATAGATGCGGATGTTGTAGATAAATGGTTAAATCTGCTAGAAGGGTATTTTTCTGTTCATGAATTTTCGAGTCAGGAAAAGATTGTTTTCGCTCTTCTCAAAGCAACCCCCCATGTCAAGGACTAGTGGCGAACCTACTGCGAGCAGAAGAATGAAAGCACAGGCTCACTATTTTCAGTCTCACCCACTTGATATTCATTCCGGGATGCCATCAAGGAGCAGTACTACCCTGTCAAAAGCTATGAGGACAAATACATCAAATGGACCACACTGCGACAGGGAAGGGACCAAGATGTGTCGAAGTTCACAAACATTTTGCATACCCTTCACACACAGTTGGGTATCAAGGACTCTAAGCTACATTTGGTACTCAAATACCACGGTTGCTTATACAGATACATCCAGGAAGAGATAGAGTTCCTGAACATCTCCTTGCTCGGCACAGCATACCGATACGCTATCAAAATCGAGCAAAATTTCAAACAGAAGAAGTGAGACTTTGGATCTGCAAATCCGAAGACCAAAGGACAAAGCCAAAGCAGTGTGACCCAAGACAACCCATCAAATCCAAAAGAAAAGAACAACACCATGAAGTCGAAGAAGGACATAGGAAAGTGGTGTGAGTTCCACAAGAGTCCCACTCATAACGCAAGTGAGTGTCAGACCAAGCAGTCACTGGTGGCCGAGTTGAAGGCTTCAGAATCAGATGCATGTTCCGAACCTGAGTCAGAACCCGACAAGGGGAATGGCAAAAGGAAGAAGATCATTGATGCGAAGCCTAGCTTCATTGTTGCCACTGCCCAGATCCAGAAGAATGAGCCCAAAGACCCAGAGGAGGGGGAGTGTCTTTTCCACTCACAGATGTGGGTGAAGGGTTCGCCGCTGCAATTCATTGTCGACAGTGGCAGCCAAAAGAACCTCATTTCAGCAGAGGTCATGAAGCGGTTGGGCC
>APFE031341124.1:17085-48972 GCA_000404065.3 Pinus taeda
GTGGGTGAAGGGTTCGCCGCTGCAATTCATTGTCGACAGTGGCAGCCAAAAGAACCTCATTTCAGCAGAGGTCATGAAGCGGTTGGGCCTATCGACTACACCACACCTGTAGCTATACAGTATCTGGTGGCTTCATGATGGGCGAGATCTCAAAGTTCGCCAGCAGTGTCGCCTTCCATACAACATCAAGCCTTCACAGACGAGGTATTGTGTGATGTTACACCTCTGGATGTTTGTGATGTACTATTAGGTCAGCCATACTTGTGGAGGCGACATGTTTTGTATGAGTCAAGGCCTCGTGTTGTTATTATTTCTTTGGGTAATTCATTATACAGGATACCGAAGGTAGCCCCACCTATCGCCACCTCTTTGATCACTCCTAAGAAAGACAGCAAGCTCATCTCATAGACTAGGAAATTTATTTTCTATCTGGTTCACTCCCAAATTAAGGGGAAGATTGTCACCACATCTGTGACCCCCGCAAAGGGTTCCTCCACGCAACAACAACAACAAAGGGATACGATCATGACAAAACATAGGAATAACTTCTCCTCACCCACAGGGGTACCACACAAGCTTCAAGTGGGCAACAAATTCTAGTTGCATTTGCAAAAAGAACGCCTTACAAGATCCCATCAGAAGCTTTGACCACGCCGACATGGTCCTTACACCATTACTAAGGCGGTGCAAAACAATGCTTTGGAGCACAAAATTCCTCTATTCCTTCATATGCACCAAGTGTTCAATGTTTACTGCCCTTGACCATGCTTCCCACCATTACTAGACACATCTGAGATTGCAGAACAACTCACCAGGGACCAAGTTCAACAGATGGAGGAACTCAACGTAATGGGGACCATTGCTTCCTAAGTGGGGAGGAATGATCTAGGTGGATGTTGGTGGCCACCCACCTATCCCATTTGGACCCCCACGACCGTCTTTTTCAATTTTTCAGTTTCCGTAATTGTAGCACAATTTACTATTTTTAGCAGTTTTTCAGGTCCTGAACTTCCAAAGCCGTCTTGAGGCCCTAAACGACGTTTTTTGGGAAATCTGGGAGCAACATGGATCCATGGATCGATTTTTCTCTTCCCAAAGTTATAGTTCTCAGATAGATCTTTCTAACAAGCTATTGTACGCATCAAACGGAGATCGGGTGCCAAAGTTACAACCCCGGGAAATTGACGTACCAATTTACCCAAAAGGGGCCCACAATTTAGTGTTTCATCTTCTAGGGTTACGTTTTGGGATGTTAAGGGTTTTCCATTGTTTCTCAACAATAAATAGGCATTTGAGCCTCATTGTAACATAGTTCAGAGGCATGTAGCCGCCACATCTCTTCTCAGAGATAAGCTACCATCACCCTAGCTGATTTATTTCCATTTCTGTTTGAAAGCATATTTCAGTATTTTACAGTAATGAAATGAAGTATTATTTCCACTGCATGTCTGTATTTATGGTTATCTCATCTATGTATTTATGGTTATCTCTGTAATTTATTGTGTTCCTGTTTAAATCCGGATCAAGAAATGAGTTTTTTTGAAGAATGCATAGGTAGGATGTGAATGAGGAAGATTGAGTCAGCCTAGAAGGACAAATGAAAGTGTCACGTAATAGTGACAAAGAGAAAAATAGAAATGTACAGGAGGATGGGACAAATATGTCTCATGCTAAAGAAGAATTGGTCTTAGAAGTGAAGGAGACTGAACTGACTACCAGGGTTAGTCAAGGAGCTAAAGGACAGCTATGGAATGTTGTTAAGGAAAAGGAGGAGATTTACGCTGGAATTGATAAGTAGCATAGTGATGAGGTGTTTGAAAGGAATTCGATAGAAAGTGAATTGTTGAACTATTTGTTGGAAGCATCTAAGCATGAGAAAGGGATTGTAGACATTGACAGAAGAATGTCTAAAGTTTTGACTAAGACAAAAGTAGATATTAGTTTGTTAAACTATGTTATGCTAACTAATATACAGAGTAATGTGAGTGAATATGTTACTGTAGTCAGGGAATTGGAGAGAAATTTACTTTTTGAAAGTAAATTTGGAGACAAGGAGCAGCAATTGGATACTACAGAGGAAGATAACTTCAAGGATACTCAAGAAGTTTGGGTGGCAGCAATATCTACAGCAATATATGGAGAAATCTCAAGAATAATAGCAGAAGTTGAATCAAAAAAAGATGAAGGAAGTAATCAACAGTTTAAATATGAAAGGACAACGTGCAGTGAGATGCAGTGGCAGAGTAATAAAAGAAAGGTTTGTTATCAATAGAGGATTGAACTGCAAGAAGCCATAGATGAACTATGGGATTTGATGCGAGTACCTAAGAAAAGATACAACAGAGCCAAGCAAGTAATCCATTGTAAAGTTGGATGGAGGGTGAAGAATGTTGAAGGTAAAGACAATGGAGCACTATAGCATAAGGTGTGGAAGCCTGGAAGGTTACAACCAAAGAGAAATGAAGACAGTGAAGCTTATGGACAACAACAAACAAAAGTTTGGGACCCTGGAGGTTTTCCACTTAACTTATGAAGGCACATGATCAGGAGATCATGGATGTTTTCAACTTTGGGAGTCTGATGCAGGAGTGTTGGCTCCAAAGATCAAGCTCAAAGTATCTAGTCGGACCTAAATGTCTAGATCTTAGCGAAGAAGGGGCCATTGTAAAATTTCATGTAAAACAATCTTTATTTCTTAGCAAGCATAGATAGGGAATCTATTTAGTGATTCATTTAAAATTAAGGTTGGCTCAGCCATTATTAGTTTTAAATTTTGCAAGTAGATCAAGTTAGGATTAGTTAGGAACTAGTTTGAAGAAACTGTTGAGCAACTGAAAAGTAACCGAGGAACGTTTCCTCAACTGTAAAGAAACTGCTAATAATGTATTGAAAAAGAAAAAAGGGAGAGGTGGGATAGGTTAGCCAGCCAGCCAGCGAGCCAGCCAGGGAGAGTGTGATTGTAAGCCTACAGGCAGAGTGTGAAAAAGAGGCCACTAATATTAGAAGAATAGGCATGAGAGATAGAGAGACCCATCATGTAATTAGTTGTTATGTTTACATAGACAGAGATTTAATTACAAGATTATACAAATGTGTGTTTTGAATATCGAACGTTGAATTATGAATGAATCATGGAATTATGTATAATAGATGGGTGCAGGTAGATTTCGACCATATCAGAGATTAGGAATGATTCAACGGAATTAGGATGGACTGCAGAATCCATTTGAAAGATTAAGATAATACTCTGGAGGGACATTGATGAAAGAATCACGCAGCGTTAAGCTCAGAAGGGATCGCGCATTGGAACAACGGAAAACCCAGAACCATGGAAGAAACCCAAAAACCACAGTGAAACACTAAAGGAAAGGCTTAAATCCAAGTAGAAAGGAAAAATAGAGAAGTTAAGCATTGATGCACAAGAGCCATCGGATCTAGAAGATCGACGGATAGGATTAAATCGCAAGGGGGCATCGCATTGCTGGAATCACGTCACTCCGTTATATGATATCGGGAGTGGACTTGGGAATGTTGCAATAGTGATATATCACATCGTTGAGTGTTGTCGCATCGGAGAAATTCAAAGGTAAGAATCCGGACCTTTGTATGTTGCAAAGTTCGATTGCAATAATGGCGGGTGGAAGAACGGACCCGATAGTAAATAAAATTGTGGATGTATAAATTTCGAGGTCCAGCCCTTATGTATTATGTCGGGCTTCCCTTATATTTCCTTATACTCTGATTAAATGTGTTGTCGGGGTTTTAAAAGGCCGAAGCTTAAAATAAAACGATATGTTAATCACATCGGTGGATGTGAAAGGGTGAATTGTAAAGGGCCCATGGAACACCCGAAGCCCGATTGCGATAAAGGTGTAACCTTGGAAAGTGTGCAGAGGTCGTATAAAGGAAAAAAGGTATGTTTTGCGGGGTTTTCCTTTGTAAATTGTTTATAAAGGAAAAGAGCGCCAATAGAAGGTTTATGAGTTAAAATATATGAAACCAAGGTTGAAAGAGGGGTTTGTTATATATATGCGGAAATAATACCGTGAAGGCCTAAAGTGCAGGTAAGGCTTAAACTAAGGTTCATAAGGGGTGATTGAGTTCTGATATAAAGGAAAAGGTGAGTTAAGGGTTAGACTTGGTTAGTCTATACATAGCTACATAGAGATAAAGAAAAGGGCCTTAACCATTGATGGTTGTAGATTTGTCTGTTTTGTGAGTTAAATTTCTGGGACTAATGTGCATATGCATTTTTACATGCATACTGTGGGTGTAAGCGGGATAACCCTGCATCACAATCCCTAAACCCCCTTTAAAATGTGACTAAGTCTACCTACAAAGGATATAATGCATACCCAACAATGAACCCATCACATTCATGTCATCTCCCAACTAGCAAACTCACATTATTTGCCTTATTGTTGTTTTTCACATAAATATAAAGCTATTCTCATACTTTTTAAATGATCCAAGGATGTAACCTGATATGAACAGTTATTGACAAAAAAAATAAGCAAGCTCATTACAAGATATGGGAAGATCAATTGGGAGATTGGTATACAACCTTTTCAAAGTATTTACAAAAATGAAGGAGGTTGAATGATTTGTATCCACTTCCATTCATGGAATAACACTGACATACATGGGAAGCTTAAATGAGGTCAAAAAATCAAAAGAAAATGTTTTTTCCTTCAATTAATCACTTATTAATGTTGATAGCAAGGTATTTTTCTTATATCCACTAAGCAAGATGCAACTTGAACTATGAAATGTTTCTACTTCCAAGCTCTTGACATTCTTCACTAAGATTTCCCATTAATTATAAACATTATTCAACCATGATAACTTCAAGAGCTATAAATAAATTAAATATAGTTGCTAGAAAACTATATCATATTCAATTACAAGGCTTAGGAAGTAGAGTAAATACATAACAAAGAACAAAATGAAATGTGTTACAACTTTTGCACCTCTCGTAGATGGGTATCAAGATTGAAATATCTATTTTGATATATATGGTAGTGGCCCAACAATGTATAGCCTATTAAGATCATCAAATATAGCTAAGTTCTTTATTCTAACATCAATCTTAACCTCCTTATCGCTCTTCCTAAAATCAATCCTCCACCCACCAAAAATCACACCATCAAATTCTATACAACCAAATGTCATAAATAATCCATAATCATTATAAAATGTATGTAGGATTAAAAACAATGGGCACAAAAAATTATGTAAAGGTTTTCTTCCCCTAAATAAGATCAATTGCCTTTTTTTTCTTCAATGTCTTTTTGGCTTCTCATAAAGTATTTTTCTTTCTTTTTTCCTTCTTGCAAATCCAAAGATTAAGTTAGAATAGTTCCATGCTTTAGAAGAAATTCAAAGGAGAAGTGAATAGGAGAAAAAGTAATGCTCCAAAAATTATGCTTAAGGAAGAAATTTACCCCACTTGTGTTATGTAGATATTAGTAAGAAATCACATGCCAAGTTTTCAATGTGCTCAAAGCTCTTATTTCTCATTGGAAAACCCTCCATGGAAGACATCACTAGAGAAACAAACTAGATGGAAAACAAGATATGAATACAAGAAAAAAAATAGAAAGAAATAACTAAAAAATATGCTTACAAATTTAGAAATCTCAACTCAAAAGAAACCTCTAGAACCTAATTAAAATGACCACTTACTATATGATTATCAATAATGTAACATGTATTGAACATATGATGGATAGCTACTCAACTTTGGATGAGCATGTTGAGAAGACAAAGCACCACATTAATATTGAGGATTCACATGTCATTGACAAGATTGATCACTTCAATCACCGGAAGTTTAGAGAGGCCATCGATATTGAAAAAAGTTCTAAATCCCTCAACAAGGATGATGGTTGGAAGATGAGCCATTGTTGGATCCCCTCTCTTTATTCCTAGATTTTTGCTTTTCAATATTTCTCTCTCCTTTGCTTCTTGGCGTCTCTTTATTTTTGTCTTTTTATTTCCCTCCTCCTCTTGCTTCCTTAACGATATTCCTTTCGATCTCGTTAGGGTTTGATTGGTCTTCTTTCTCTCTAATTATCATTTTAGTATTTATTTAACTATTTAATCAATATTATATTTAATTTATTTTTGGGTTTTTTACTTTCTTTTTCTAATATTAGGGTTTTAATTTTTATAAAAGTAATTTTCTTTAGAATTTTTATATCTAATTAATTTTTTATTATGTTTTTTCATCCTAATTCCTCTCTATATTATTTTTTATTTATTTACTTTTAATTAGTTTTCTTTATTACCCTTTGTTTTAATTTTAGAAGTTTCTTTTTAAATCTCCCTAGTTTTTGGCTTATTATTTATGTTATCGTGATCTCTAATGTTCATGTTGTATTTCACTAAATAAATAAATAAATAAAAATAAAAATATAAAAATAAAAAATTTGGAATTGGGAATTAACAGCGTCTATTTCTTCTTATGAGAACCATAGTAAGTGGTTCGCCTCAACATAAAATTTTATATGTGATTTCTCCATAAAGTATTTTTATAAATCATGGATCACATAAATCTACATTTTGAGATGATTTATTTATATTTATATTTTCTTTTCCTTTATTAGTTATAAAAATAAGGTTTTTTAGTGTATTTTTTAATATGACCAAATTTATTTTGAGATGATTTATTTTTATTTTTATTTCTTTTCCTTTATTACTGATAAAAATAAGGTATTTTAGTCTATTTTTTAATAGGACCAAATTTAATCTAAATTAAAAGCAATGGTCTCAACCCTCTCACTTATTGGTATTAACATGTTATTGAAGTTCGACGAAAGAAATCTAAGTTTATTTGATAGCTAAATTGTTTTATGATATGAAATTTGTCCATCAAATTCCATCTTCTATTAAATTTCATCGTCTTCAAAACATGCGTAGGCTTGGAATAGTTTTTGAATTTAGGCTTGTGATCCATATTATAAATGTTGAGATATCTTTATGTAAAAATCACATAGGAAAATTTTCACTGAAAGATATCTAAACTTGGAATAGTTGTTGACTTCAAGACCATTTCCCTATTTTCATATACCTTGTTATCTCATGAGAAAATGAACCACAAAATTTTCTATATAATTATAAGACTTGATTTGTCTAAATATAACTATATAAATCTAAGTCTTTTTTTTTCATCATTTTATATTAATCATTATAAAGAATTAATTAAATAATTCAATAAATTACATTTTTAATTACTAAAACTAGATATATATATATATATATATATATATAAAATATATATATATATATATATATATATATATAGATATAGATATATTGTAAGCCAATTTTTCTATTAATCGGAAGGTATATACATGGATATCAACAAGCATGTGGTCTCACCTCATTAGCTAAGAGGTCCTGAGCCTTAAAGGTCTAACATTCCAGAAAACTAACAAAACAAGAAATACACCAGTGAACATATTGAGTCGTCAAATGTGATGGAAGCGGGGTTGTCCAGCCCAGTACCTAGGGGAGGTGGCAGATGATACATGCAGTGGACATGGTTCTTGAAGTGAGCGAGCTAGGTCTCAAGATTTTCAACCTTTTTAGTTAGCAGATTCTGGCCACGCCAGACCGTGACCACCCTCTCACGAACATGGCACTGAAAGTATTGGAGCTTCTCGATTTCGCCATGACCACCTCATGTTCCTCTCTGCGAGCTTGATCACGGGTGTCTAAACAAGCATAGATGGAGTGGAGAAGATCAAGAATTGTCGAGGATGGACCTATCCTCCTCAAAGACATCTTACCCATGGAACCAGAGCGACCTTGACTAGAGCAGCCCCACGTTGTCGAGCCATAAAGATGCCCTTGCCCACGACCACCCACACCTGCATCATGACTAATCTGTGAGACCATTTGACAATAGCCACCCACCCTAGAGGCCATGGACGAGCTATGAACCCCACGGGTCCCATGACCTCAGCGACCAGAACCTCTCACTCCTCACCTAGAGCTTCCTTCATGAACAACAACAACATCACCCCGAGACCCAGTAGGGGTAGCAACTTCCAGCTTCGCCGGAGCAATTACGCATGAGGAGTAGGGACATGACTTCATTGTGGAGCACAAAAGGGATCTAGAGAATCGGAGAGGAGGGAATTCCCCAGATACTCCACTAGCCACCTAGAACTGACTGAGACTGGTTGCAAACCAGAGAGAAAAGGAGAACCAACCCCAAGAGCTTCGCCACCCTGAATTTTCCACCCAAGGGATATCAACCACCCAGAAATAACCAAGACTAACTACGGATGAGAGAGAAAAGGAGAAAAAACACCAAGAGCATTGCCACCCTGAATTTGCCACCCAAGGATAACCAAATTGGGCCAGAGAGGATAGAAGCCCATGGGGAGAGGGTCGAACAAAAAGAAGCAAGCACCGAAAGAAAATAGAAAGCTAGCACCTAAGACAGAGCGAAATAATGACGGGAGAGCGAAGACCAAGGTCCCTAGTAAACAGGAGCCCGAATGCGATGAAGCCCAAAGAACATCGGCACCCTAAACCCTGAGTCACCACCCCAAAAATAGTAGCACCACCTACATGCCCAAAATTGTGAAAGAAAGATTCATAAGTTTGGCACCAATCAATCCAGAAACATCCCCAAAGCAGACAAGGAAGAGAACCACGGGAGCAAAGGGAAATTAAGAAGGGAGTCAGTCGAAACTAATGAAGGAGTGTCCACTAGAGAGACCCGCAGAAGGAAAGTTTCTTGGTTAGCTAGAATGAGCGAGAGAGTGACAGTTGGCATGTGCCTGTGGCGGACCAAAGAGACCACCACCCTAAAGCAAACTTTGAGGAGGATGCAAGTAGGGAGAGAGGCGTAAAACAAATAAGATCATTTGGAAACCAGGGGGAATTATCACTTATGGGACATAGCCAGAGGAGGAACGGATCTATTGCTTTAGAGAAAATGCAGATCAGAGCAACATAACTTTTCACACACCCGAATGCATGCATATTTACTATGGCATGGTGGAGGGGCTACTAACCTGCCCCCCCCCCTTTACACTTAGAATCCATCATGTGATGAGTGGTTGCCCCTGTCTGACACCCCCATCGAGGAGGCCTCTTCTCTATCGATGATGTCACTGAACTCATCCTTCATTGATGAGTGACATCGAGGTGATCAGTTAGAGAGAATCTCATGGTTGTCGTGATTGCAACCCCAGTTGGATAACTTGTCAACTGCTTGGTTTCCTTTTTGCCTGACGTATTCTATGATTATGTAGCCAAAGGAGGGTAAATAGGTTTGAATCCATTCACAGATGTATTTCAGAAGCCGACTCTTTACCACTTTCTCCAGAGGGGAACCATTGATCAGTTTAGATATGAAGGTGATGACCGACTGAGAATCCCCTAAGACTTGGAGGTTTGAGATGCCCATTGTTGATGCGATATGGAGACCCTTTTCTAATTCCAGGAATTTTGCGACATTTTTGGTGGAGAAGCTGCAAGATGCCACAAAAACTTTGAGAGTTTTCCCCTCTGCGTCCCGAAGAAGACCCCCTAGCCCAACAGGGCCATGATTGCCTTTAGATGCTCCATCAAAATTTAGTTTGATAAAGCCTTGAGGAGGACAAAGGAAGTTGTCTGTCGAGAGTGAGGTCCTCGCTTGCTATCTGTGTGGGGCCAAAGAGGAAGGAAGGGGGGAAAAGATCAAAGTCACGAAGGATTTGGGCCTCTCGTCTATTCACCTTCCAATAATTATCTTCCTAGTGTTCTAGGAGGATGGTATCTTTTATATTACATTTAGTCGCTAACCAAATGTGGTTAATTTGGATAGGGTCTGAGTGGAACGTTGCTTTATTCCTAGCTTTCGAGAGGTTCCATAGAATAAATCCTTGGGGTAGGCACCAAGCTTTGTTGACTATGGGATTTTGGAACAAGTTCCATCGCCATGGCTCTAGAGATTCCTTTAGGATGTTGGTTTATTGGTCCTGAATGCCAAAACAATTTTCAAAAAGCTTCCAAAGCTCTACCGCCACCGAGCAGAAGTTCATGAGATGATTTGAAGTCTCTTCTTTCGTCATACAGAGGGGGCAATGAGATGGACCTTCGAAGCCTTTCTTTCTTATCTTGTCCCCAAGTTAGGAGCTTGCCATGTGCCATCAGCCAGAGGAAGAATGCAACTTTAGACCAAAGCCTTGAGTACCAGATTCATTTCCACAGAGGATCGGAGTTAGTTATATCACTAGTAGAGAGAATAGTGTAAGATTCTTTTAGAGAAAACATACCATAGGTCTGGTCCACGTTTGACGTAATTTGACTCAGTCGAGTTGGGAATGACAATGAAGTCAAGTTGAACTCATTAAGCCTATATTGAACGCATTTGAATGAAATGATTATAATGATGGTGAAGTGCGAAAACATTCACATGGGATGATTATAAAGATTTCAGGGGTCGTTTCTTCATGTTTGCCCTCCATTGACGCTGTCCATTCATTCATAGTTTGTATATCCCATCCATATTGAGCACCGCGGTCCTTCCACTTTCTCAGTTACATGATTCATAACACGCCTACTCAACTATTATCTGTCTTCACAGATTTTGCCGTGCTTAACATTACTGACTGCACATTATTAAAGACAGCTGGAGGTTCTTCTGGGTGGTAGGCTAGACATTTCTTCCCTTCTTCCCTATATTATATGGAGTAATTTTTTTTACATCAGCATAGATTTATTTTAAGTACTGATTGAATATGAGTCGATCAAATTTTTTAATGCAAAATATAATGTGTTATTTTTTATTGTTTAATAAATTGATTTTTAAATGTTATTAAGAGTATTCTATTACTCATAATATTGTGTAAAAGTACATAGAAAACCTCCATTATATAGCAATGAAGAAGGCTTGTGTCGGTTAAGGATAACTACAACAACTTGAAAGATGCAAGCCCTTATGTGAGCTTACAACTAACCATACTTAGCTCATAGAGAAGTGAAGCTTTGGAAAATCCAACTCTAAGACCCCTTTAAGTGAAACATAGAAAACAAAGAATGGGTCTGCGCAACAAGAACTGATTAGGTAGCCATGTATAAATTTTCATAAGCCGAGAAAGAAAGAAAAACCCATAGGAAAAAAATCCCTCCGCAAAAGAGGGAAAGATGATACTATTGAAAATATCATAGAGCTGAAATTGTAGATCCATAACGATCCATTGAATGGCAAGAACATAGGCTTGCTCCAATCAAGAATTACGAAATATTGAAGTACCAATATTTTGAAGATGAGAGCTATGAAACCTCAATGAGATCGGTTGATCTCTGAAGTAGGAATGTTGCAGAGGCAAAGGGCGACAAACACTAACAACTTCTCCCAAAAGCTTCAAAGAAAATAGGCATTGGTAAAGAAGCACAATGAGGGTTTCAAATAGAAGCAAGACTATTAACCAACAAACAACCAATGAGGCATGCAAATATGGCAACTCGGCTCACACTTCATACAACAACACTCGTAAAGTTGTTTGAAAATTGTTACCATCACACTGAGAAAACACAAAAAATGACAACTATCAACAAGGAAATGACAACAATATCTGTCACCATCTAATTGACCCCCCCAAAACACAATTGCACAAGAAGCGATAATCAATAGTCTTCACTGCCAACAAAATTCCCTCCCTGAAAAACAACTGAAGGAACAATGGCAATCAACAATGAGCAACTTATGCAACATGAGGATATGAATTATGCAATCATTGGTTCAATTGATTCCATGACCATCCATCGACTCATCCACAAACGATCTTGATGGTCGGCATAGGTCCACGATTCATTCTCTCACGTCTCTTATGTAACGATCTAAATGCAGGACTACTATGTGACCAAGAATGTTGATTTTTGGGTAATTTCTTCTGATGAGGATGTGGGGATGGTTCAGTTCTTGTGGATTCAAAGTTAATTGCCACCACATTTTCATCTAGAATGACATTAGTAGTCATGTCATCAAAGTGTTTATCACAATTAGCAGGAGCATTTTCTTCAAGCACCTCACAATTGGATGTAAGTGATGAGGTAGCAGTAGGATCTTATCCAAGACCTACTTTTGATATCTACACTATAGGGTTAATAGGAGCAACAATTCCCTGTCCATTCTTCCCAAGTCCTCCTCCAGTATATCTTATTTCTCTCAACAATTGAGACCCAATGCCAATAGTATGGTTTTCAAAATTGGGCGTGACAAAAACATGTGATGAGTCATGATCATCAACATTAATAGCCTTCTACCATTCAATATCATCAAGTGTGGAAGAAGGAGAGCTTGGCACCTTAACATCAACTTTCTCCATCTCAAATTTTTGAAGACATGTGATGAGTCATGATCATCAACATTAATAGCCTTCTACCATTCAATATCATCAAGTGTGGAAGAATGAGAGCTTGGCACCTTAACATCAACTTTCTCCATCTCAAATTTTTGAAGATGACTAACTTTTGAATCAAGTTCCTCCATAGACTCTTGAGGCTTTTGAATGACCTCATCCTTCTCAATCAATTGTTATGACAATGCATCATAATCTTGTCTCAAAAGTAAACATGGTTCCAACATTGTTTCCTTTAAACAATTAATCTCCATAACATGTTGATTATTTTGCACTTCCAGCAGCTTCTTCAAATTTGAATTAGAAAAATACTCAAATTCCTCCTTCAAGTCATAAAGGAGGTCAATCTTCTCTTGAAATTCATCTGCAAGATATTTTCCCATGGTTGATTCCAAATGTTAAACCTTGTTGATTTTTTCAGCTATTGAAGTTTGCAATCTATTTTTAAGAGTCACATTCTCTTCTTGCAATAAAGTTGCAACTGACTACAATTGAAGGACCTCCTTTTAAAGTTCATCTACTGCCTTCTTTTCATGAAGTTCCTACAATCTTTTACCCATCTTAATAACACAAATTGGAAAATGTGTTTTCAATGACCACAAAAGCAAAACAAGACTAATAATAACAATAACAATTGCTTTATACCTTCAATTATAACACAATTAAGGCCAACCAACCATAGATATTTCATAAACACGAACCATAAAAGGACTAAATACATCAACAAATGGCCATTCTTCAGCTAGCATCGTATACAATGGCTCCTAATACCTTTTAAAAAATCCTCGGTAATAAAAAAATGTGTGCCCAAAATCACTTTTAATGAAAAAAGGCTCCCAAAAAAACTATAGTACTCATAATCTCAACAAAAAAAAAATATTAACCAGTAAGTCAAGCAAGGCCTCTATAAATCTACTGACTCGTACTACACAAACTCGACAGAAAATATGTCGAGTTAGCTTTGACAAAAGGAACACTGAAGAGAATCATTAAGAGTCACCACATGCCATAACTGAAATAACAATAAAAATGAAGGGCTTCCACGAGAATCGAATGGTGCACTTTGTAGGCTATCGTAATAAAAAACCGCGTGTAAATTGTTCCATGCACAGGCAGTTACAATGAGCAAATCCAAATTGGTGCTTGCATGGATCATCGTTATAATTGTAAATTAAAACCACAATGCATTGGACGTAGCTACACTGACATGAAGACTTCAAACTTTTCAATGATTGTCCTTATGAATGGGCTATCTTTGTGAATCGTCAATCCAAATTGCACAAAGGCCCTGAAGATTGTGTGAATGAGTTACATCTATGGCAAACCTAGTGTTGCGACTCTCGCCACGTAATGCAAGCGTATATATCGCTCAACCTTTTACTTTCTAGTGAGTTGTGGCCAATTCGGGTCATTACCTGATTTATTGCCACAATCATGCAAACCACGATCTCAATGCCAACATAGGATTGGGAAGATCAGAAAACTACAAGATAATCTTCATAAAAACATAAAATTTGTTTGTGCAAAAATGGGATCTGGATCAACAAATCGAAAATCATGGCAGACTACTTGAGATATGATACCATGAAACTCGGCAAATCTGCAGGTTGATGGGATTAGACTAACCCGTCCTCCTGGATCCGCTGTAGCACCAACGATCTATGATCCTCAGGTCTACAATTTAGAGCAACAATAGATCTGCATTGCAACTTTGGGATAGTTATCATCCTCGCATAGTCATGCAAGAAACAAAGTGCAAGGCTCACGAATAGCCCTCGCCCAGATTTAACAGATCAAAAACACTACCAAATCTCACTAGAACAGAGCTCCATTCAAATCATAGAAATAAGAAACTTTAAACAAAATTCATTGGGGCATGAATCATCCGCTCTATGTAAGAGTATTTTATGTAAGAGTATTTTATTACTCATAATATTATGTAAAAGTACATAAAAACTTTATTATATAGCAATTACAAAGGTCCAATGTCAGTTAAGGATAACTACGACAACTCAGGCAGATGCAAGTCCATATGTGAGCTTACAACTGACCATACTTAGCTCATAGGGAAATGAAGCGTTGGAAAAGCCAACTCTAACAAGTACACAAGCCACAAATGTCTAAACCAAGTTTACATCATTTCACATCTGTGGCAACGTCTCTTCCCTTGTGGCTTTACAGTAGATCTTCGCCTTGACCTAAAGGTTTCATGGCACCAACCAATTAAGTGGGCAAGTAGGACAGAATGCCAGCTAGAGCAATTACTAAAAGTAAGCGCTCCAACAAGTTTTGTAACTATGCACTGCTAGAGTCATTTTCGGAGCTTGATCGCTTTGACAAGGATGGATACGAGCAATCGCAGTGTTAAGCTAGAGAACATTAGGTTGTGTGTTGGAAAAGACTCTGATTGATCATCATAGAAAACTTAGTACAATCATAAAAATTTACCATATTTAGAACCTGGGCACAATCGCAAGGAACTCTGGAACATTGCTTGGGACATTAGAAAAAAAATCAACATGTTTAGTAAACCCTAGCATCACAATTTCAGGCATCGAAACTGACACATGATTATCAGTGCCTGGTCCTTCCATAAACGTAGTGTTGTACTTTCCGAATTTTTTTTTGCCAAAGGGGCTGGAAAAAATCTTACCACATGAAAGCACAACATCAAAACCTAACATATCATATCTCTTCCTCGGCAGCTGATTTGAGTGAAACACAAACATCAACTGCAAGTGTGAGGGTGCTACAACTTTTATTTTATAAGCTACATGCCTTCAACCTACAGATGGAATTAATGCTTATTTCTACAGATAATGATAACGTGACTTTAAACCATTGTTCAATGATCTCTGAGAAGTTGAGAAGGCAGACTTTGTTCATGGGCAAACTTTGTTTATCAACAAATTTATCCGCACCTACTTCAATAATTCATGGGAAATCAATGTTGGACTTTTATCTTTGAATTTTTCTGTTGACAAGAAGTGAAAAACGTGGAAAACAATGTGAGCAATGTGGTCAGTAGCGAGAGCAACAAGCACTGAACAATGAGCAGTGTGAGAGAAGGGAGCTTTTATGTAGCAGAAGTATCGAGCAACGAGCAGGGAGAAGCCTGTAGCCTAATTAGGGAGCAATGATAACCTAAACAGTGGGGAGCAGTGAAAAGTAATCTTGGCATTTTATAGACCTACATCTTTCTCAAAACAAGTTTCACGACAAATGCATTTAAACATGACAACACGACAAGAAATTTCAGAACATGTGGAGACAAATGATTTAGGACAAGTGAAAATTCCCTCATCCGCCAAAGCTGGGAAGTGGGTTTGGGTCAATGCCAAACAACATTGGGGCATTTTAAAACGAAGACTAGCCCTTCTAAAATGGGAGAAGACAAGGAAAAAACGGTCTCAAAAGGAAAGTACTTGAACCCTTCACAATAAGCACTCAAACAATTCCGCTCTACAAGCACGTGGAAACAAGAAGTCCAGAGGAAAAATCATTGATGATTCTGCCTTATATAGTCCCAAATGCACTCCTCTCGCCTGGTCATTTGATCTTTATTTGAAAGAATTGTTAAGTGAAAAACAAAGGTTGGAGGTTTTAGAAGCTAAAGAGCAGGAAAGAGATCATAAAATTCATATAATAACCGTTGAGAACAAGGCTTTAGAAGAAAGCAATAAAGCTTTGAAAGAACAAGTGGCATTGCTACAGGGAGCTCTCATGATAGGGAAGAGATAATGGCAACGCATGAAGGCAGATGTGAAAAACATAAAGAAATCTATAGTGGAAAGTACAGAGGTGGTGAATGCGAAATCATCTTGGGATAAAGGGAAAATGATTTCCCAAATAGACAACCATGAAGAGAAAGCAAGAGAAGAAAGGAAAGGAGATTCCACCAAAGTTTACAAAACTTGGGCTCAAGTTATTAACAATTATGCTAATAAGGAAGGAGAAACAAACATTCAGGTTGACAACATGCAAGATAGAAAAGGCGAGGAAAGATAAAATAGAGCAGCAAACATAATTATTAAAAGGGTTAAAGACTATGGGAAAAATGAATGTATTCTTGACCTTGCAAGAGACTTCTTGAAAGACAAGTTGCTATGGCAAGGACAAATATGCCAAGCATGGAGGGTGGGTAAGTTTAAAGGTGAGAGAGCTAGGTTCATAAAAGTTATCATGCTTGGCTTGTATGATAAATATATCATTCTAAGAAATAAGCATCTCTTGAGGGGTTCTCACTTTTTCCTAGAAGAATATTTATCTGTTAGACAACAGGATGAAAGGAGGGAGGAAATGTTAAATGTTAGGGTAGCAAGAGATGAAGGCAAGAGAGCATATATTTATAAAGGAAAAGTTGTGATAACATGATTTGGAGCTCCTTCCAAAAAAGAGCAGCAAGATGGTAAGAAAGAAGAGGCAACAAAATATTAAACGGGAAATCAGGAAGCAAGGTTAGTATGGGAAAGCAGGGACAAAGACTTAAATGTGAGTCCTGCATGTCAAAATAAATAGCAATCAATTCATACCCATGTTTCCTTAAGATTAGTTTGTTGGAACTGCAAAGGTTACCCATGGAGACGAGGACCTGGGCTAAGGCCTATTACAGAAGAGAGAGACATAATTTGCCTCATAGAAACACATAAGCATGAAGGGTGCAAGACACCTCTGTTTTAAGGATACTGGAAGATGGAAGTGTGGAACAAGGCAACAGGGAATGAAAAAGGGCACGAGGGTATCATGGTTTTAGTGAGGGAGAAAGAAGGTCATCTCATTCAGTTAGAAAAAGAAGACTCAAATAAGCAATTCATTTGGTTTAAAATATCATAAAATGGAAACCACATCAGAATTGCAGCGTGCTATTTTGCTTCGCAAGTTTAAAAAATCTACAAAGGTAGAGGGCTTGACTACAAAGATATATTTGCATCCTTAAAAGCAGATATTGCAACATTTTCTCAACTAGGTGAAGTCCTTATAGTGGGTGATTTCAATGCTAGGACTGCAAGTGAGAAAACTAGCATTCTTTGTTGTAAAGAAGATTGCGACCCTATTTGTCTTACAGAAAAGAGTAATCATCAGTGGGAAATAATTTCATAGGATAAGGGCTGCAGTCTCTTTGGTCAACAATTTCTTACTCTATGTGGGGCCTTTGATTTTTCCATTTGTAATTGCTTGATTAGATGGGAAAAATCCAGTAATTTCATTTGCAATACTTACAATGGAGCAAGTGTAGTAGATTATGTAATTTTCTCACATGGTTTGTGTGAGAAAATGGAGGAAGTTTTGATTGGAGATCAGTTGTGGGACATAAAATCATATCACAAGCCAATTTATTTAAGTTTCTCTTGGAGTGGAAAGAAACAATTAGAGTAAAAATTCAGCATGTCCAACAAAATATCCCACAGGGAAGAATTCTTTTGACTCCATAAAATTGTAATACCTTCAGAATGACGCTAGAGAGGTTCTTTGAGAAGGAGAAAATCACAATTCACGACCTTCATAACATTAATTCAATGCGCACTTGCAAAGTGCAAAAGAGAAAGAATTCTGAAACAAATTTCTTTCCAGTTAATGCTTGGTTTGACGAGGAATGCAAAAAGGCAAGAAGAATCTGGAAAGAGTAAACTAAAGATTACATAAAGCTCAAAGCTTACAAGAAATTATTAAGAAAGAAAAATGTCGATTTCATGGTTTCAATGAGGGAATAACTAATCTTCCTTGGGAAAAATAATCCCAAATAATGATGGAAGGAGCTCCAACCGAGAAAGATACAAACTGGAAATAGTATTACAGCTTCTAAATGGTTTGACTATGCAAGACAACTCTATGTGCAGGATCCCAAGGTTGACCCTCCCCCCTTGGCCAACACTGATACTGCACTCTTCCCAATGCAACAGGTAGAGATGGGTATCAAGAAGTTGAGTGTTGGAAAAGAAAAAGACTTAGCTTAACTCCAAGCAAAATATCTAAAGTGGGGCTCAAATATCCTTGCACCTCACATTACAAAAAATTTCAACAACATCATACAACGGGGGCTCCCCACATAATGGACAACTATATGGAAATACCTCTTTTCAAGAGCGGTGACATCAATAATCCATCTAATTATAGGACCATCATGATAAACCCTTTGTTTGCAAATCTATTCGGAAGCATGATACAAAATAAAATCAGTAAGTGGGCAGAAGAAAGAGATAAACATGCTTAAGGGAAAGTAGGTTTTAGACATAAACATTCCATAATTGATCATTATATAACTTTAAGGCTCATCATTGAAAAAGTTTGGGAGGAAAAGGAGGAAGTATGTGATTGCTTTATTGATTTCAGAAAAGCATTTGACATAGTTCCTAGGGATAAGCTTTGGCACAAAATGGAGGAACTTGAGGTTCCTAAACATTTGAGAGCAGTTGTGCATAGGCTATATGAAGAAGTGAAATTCAAAATTAGAACTTCAACACGCATTTTTGAAAGTTTTAGAAGCGATATAGGAGTCAAGCAAGGTTGCCCACTGTATCCTACCATTTTTGGTTTATATACCGACAAGCTTGAGGAGTGGTTAAATTTGAAAGGGGGTGATGGTATTTGTTTGGGCAAGTTTATTATAATTATTCTTTTGTATGCACATGACCTTATTCTAATTGCTAAATCAACTTTTGTTTTGCAAGAGCACTTACTATCACTTTATCATTTGTGTAGAAGTGTGGGGATACAAGTCAATATCAACAAAAACGCAAGTAATGGTTTTCTCTAAAAAAGAAAACATAACCACCATAAGTTCAACTTTGAAGGCAACATTCTGGAAGAAGTTGCGGATTACAAATACCTCAGAATTGACTTCAACAAAAATCTAAGTTGGGATGGTTGTAGAAATAAAAGAACTTTGGGGAGTTGGAAAGCATTTTATGCTTTTCAAAATAGGTGTATAGAGGCAAAGTTATGGGACTGGAAAACCACTCAAATTATTTTTGGGCTTCTAGTGATCCGGTGATTCTCTATGCTTGTGAACTATGGGTCAGCAGTACATCCGACATGCAATCGAGACAAATTGAGAAAATTCAGAAGCATTTTATTACAAACAAATTCAAGATTAAAAGTGCAGTTCATTATGCTATCTTGTTAAGTGAAACAGGGGTTGCTCCTATTGGAGCAATTGCTATGGTGTGGGTCATAAGGTATTTAAAAAAAAATTGAGCAAATGGAAGAGGGTAGATGGCCTAAGGTTGTCTTTAATGATAGATTGTGCAATAGAAAAAACTTTGATGCAGCAAAATAACAAATGGTTTAGTAAATGGGGTATTTGCTTGAACACATGTCCCATAAACAACAAAGAGATAAAAGATTTTGTTATGGATAAGTTCCACAAGCGTACTTGGGATAAGGAGCTAGGAAGAAAGAAAAAGTACTATATTGATGTTGGCATTATGATATGAGTATTGTCCTTGATGGCAACTCTACAGGTCAACTCGGTTTTGATAAGAGGCTAACAAGAATATTCAGAGACAATAGGGTAGTGGTACAGAGGATCAGGAAGATGGAACTAAGGTCCGTAGATCAGAATAAATAAGTTGAAGGAAGAATATGATGTAAGATCAGTTTAAGAGATACACGCATGTTAACTTAGTCCAAGTATTTAGTCTGAGGTATTCGGTCCGTGGTATTTGATCCAATGTATTGGTCCTAAGTGGATTCATTCCATGGTATTGAGAAAGGCCAAAAACTATATAAAGAAGAGAGGATCATAAGGCCAGGTGTGCAGGTGAATAAGATTCTAAGGAATACTTCTATCTAAAGTATATTTTATGTTGCAGGGTTATGTTTGGGACTAGATCTGAAATATTTATGTTCACCTTGAGTTCAATATTGGATCAGGATCATGAGACCTAAAATGACTTATTCTTGAATGATCTAATATTGGTTGAGGCTAGATCTGATGTTTTGCGTCTGTTTTATTCATTATCTATCATGATCTGGGTTTGTCTAAAGTCTGGAATTGTAGCAAAGTTCTAAGTCAATATTTGCAGATCTGTACACAGGTTCGTCTCAGCAAAAGAGCGTATAAACGTGGGTTCTATTCTTTCAAGTAGTGTATACAAAAGAAAGGCTTGATGCTCAAATATGACTAATCTATCAGATTATTATTGCTGATTTATTGCTGCTGCTATTTTACTGTTGTCTCTCAATGAATTCTTCTTAGATCTGAATATAAATCTAAATGCATAAGGAGGCTGATATTTGATTGATTATATAAGTGAGAAGAAGTGTTTTATATTGCCTACCTCTGTAAAGTTTTGTAAGTTGATAGTAGATGTTCAGTACACTACTGGTTGGTACAGTTTATGATTCAGAATCTTTAGAGGTATACGCATGTTGGGCTGAAGGAAGTAGCATATACATGCAGGTTTTCTTCATTGAAGTAGCGTATACAGTCTAACACATGAATTTTTTAGGTTTCAGTTGGTTCTGAATGTTGATACAGGTTTTTGGGTTCAGCACAGTGTTCTGATGACAGTGATATGATTGTTTCAAATTAACTGCATGTTGGTTGATGAAGTTTGAGTTTCTAAATTTCTGATGGGTTATTGATGAGTCAAGGTCTTCATATGTCTTGATATGTGCCAGGAGCATCCAGTCTGAAAATTCATGAAAGATGGTCCCTAGTGGAAGAGTGGAGTTTTTTGTAGGTTGGCACCTATGTACTAGTAAACATATTGGCTAGTACAAGAGTTAGGGGGTTGTGGCTCCCTTCCAGTAAAAGCTGGAGAATAAGAGAGGGTTGTAACCTTCTGTAGGTAGAAGCCTGCATACTGGTATGAGTCTGCACTAGTACAAGATTGTAAATAGATTTTCTTATTATTAAAAGAAGACAGAGACGACAACAGTAGGTGGTTTTCACCCACATTAGGTTTCCACCTTAAATATTTGTGCTCATCTGTGTTGCTTATGTGTAATGGTTTATTATGTTTATACTGCACATGGTTACTATTTAATGATTGATGAAGTACTAATGCACTGATTAAAGATCAACATATGATGAATTAACTAAATCATAAGTTTACTGCATAAATGTTGGTTGCCTTAAAGATAGTTGCGTGTACACGCTAGTTCCCCTCTCTGAAGTAGCGTATATAAATATGATTATGAAAAAGAAAAATTATTTATCTGATAATACTGATTCACCTCCTCTCCCAGTATTATTTCCAACAATTGGTATCAGAGTAGGTCCTTTAGAAAAAGCTTGATCGCTTGAAGGAAGATCCATCAAGCTGAATAATCATGAAAGCATAGGATCCATCAGAATGCCAATATTCGATGGGAGCAACTTTGTTTATTGGAAAATAACAACCACAACCTATCTACAATCTCTTGGAACAAATGTCTAGGAAATTGTGGAAGGAGGATATAAATTTCCAACAGCTATTCCTATAGACACAGCAGGTAAAAAACAATATGAAACCAATGCCAAAGTTGTCAATACTTTATTGGGAAGTTTGTCACAATCAGATTTTGTCAAAGTCATGTAGCTCAAATCAGCCAAAGAGATATGGGACAAAATCGTTCAGATCTATGAAGGAGACTCTTAGGTAAAACGTGCTAAGCTTCAAACTCTCAGAATTCAGTATGAAACTCTTAAGATGCATAGTGATGAGAGTATAGATAATTACTTCTTACGTATAGATGAGGTTGTTAATTGTATGAAGAATCTCAGTGAAGAAATAAAGGAAGTTACCTTAGTTGAGAAAATTTTGAGATCCTTGTCTACTAGATTTGAATCAAAAGTGTCTGCCATAGAAGAAAAACAGGATCTACAGAATATCACTATGACACAGTTTCACGGAATCCTAACTGCGATGAGAAAAGGAGGTCCATCAGATATGAGAGAAGCCACATTTAAAGCTTCAGCAAAAGGAAAAGAAAAGGAAGAACACAATGAATAAGGACACATTTCAGAAGAAGAAGATGAGGTAAATTTTGTCAAGAAGCTTCAACAGGGTTTTGGAAGGTTTAGAGGTAGGCTAACTTTCAAATGCTTTTCTTGTGGTACAGTCGATCATTATGCTGCCAAATGTGCTCATAAAGATAAATATGGAAAAGGAAAGGAATATGCAAAAGGGAATAAGAAACAAGTTGTGAATAGAAGGAGTTACTATACTCATGAAGATAGCGATGGTTTATCTAATAGTGATGAAGATGAAACTAGTCAAGATTACAGACTTCTCATGGTTTATGATAGCGATGATTTTTGGGATAGTTTAGAAGAGGATAGTGATGGTTTATCTAATAGTGATGATTATAGACTTCTCATGGATTATGACAATGATGATTTTTGGGATGATTTCGAAGAGGAAAACTTTCATCAAGAAATCTATAAACTCGAAATATTTTTAGAAGAAAAGAATATGATCATAGATACCTTGACATACCAACTTGTTGAAAAAGAAAAACACAATGAAAAAATAGAATGTGAAATTGTGGGTCTAAGAAAATATATTGAGAAAACAAAATCTCTCAATCTCAGATTTTCTAAAGGATTAGAACTTTAAATGAAATTATCAAAGTTCAACGTTCTCCTCTGATAAATACAGGTCACGGATATACTGAAGAAGCGTCTCAATCAGAGAAGTTGTCAACCTCCACCAAAAGCTATCTTGATGCAGCAAAGACCAGTGAACAATATGACAATCATCAGCAAAGGCATAAAGCTTATCACCGAGTAAATCATACTCAATTTTCTCCAAGGATGAATATCAGTAGAAGCCACAACCAACCTTAAGCAAATCATACTCAGTTTGATCCAAATATGAATATCAATAGAAACTACAATCAACAAGTAAATAGATTCAATAGTAGCAGAAACTTCTTTAATGGGAAATGTTTTTCATGTCATAATTTTGGGCACAAAGTTGCTCAATGCGTTGCTTACAAAACCATCATGAATTCAAAGGAATGTAACAGGCATCAAGAGAAGTTCCTATAATAACTTTTCCCCTCTTGAAAATGAAATAGAATACTCAATTTGTAACAACTTTGGTCATGAAGAATCTAAATGCAGGAGCAAATTTTGGCAAACACCTCAAAAGTAGTAAACTCCATTAAATCCCAAGATATGGAGAAGGAAAGAATATCAAACAGAAAGATGTGGTATAGCCTTGTATGCAGAAGGACAAGAAAATCAGTGGTACGTCGATAATGGATGCTCCAAACATATGACAGCTGACAAAGAGAAACTTCACTCATATACTGCCTTAGAAAAGGAAAAGAATGTCTCATTTGGAAATGACACTCTAGCTGTCATAAAAGGTAAAAGTTTTGTTTCCTTGAAAGAAAAGGTTAAAGCTGGAAATTTTATGTATGTAGATGGTTTAAAGCATAACCTGTTGAGTGTCAGTCAAATGTGTGATTAAGAAAATGAAGTGGTGTTTCGATCAAATGGATGTGTTGCTCATGAGCTTGATACAGAAGAGACTGTGATCAAATGGATGTGTTGTTCGTAAGATTGATATAGAAGAGACCGTGATCAAATGTACAAGAACTCCAAACAACTTATACATACTCAAAAGAGGACAAAAACAATGCTATCTAAGCAAAAATGATGAAAACTGGGTGTGGCATAGAAGATTGGGACATCTAAGCTTTTCTCAAATAAGAAAGGCACGTAGACTCAAGGTTGTTTGTGATCTTCCAAATATCAGCATCCTTGAAAATACAATATGCAAACCCTATTAAATTAGTAAGCAAACAAAAGTTCACTTCATGGAAAAAGAAGGGTCAGCTAGTAAGCCTCTCGAACTTATCCATACTGATTTATGTCAACCAACAAGGAAAAATTCACCTCATGGAGAAGAATACTTTATTTTTTTCATTGATGATTTTTCCAGAATGTGTTGGATAGGTCTTCTAAAGCATAAAGATGAAGCATTTGAAAAGTTCCAAGCCTTCAAAGCTTTCGCTGAAAATGAATCAGATCGAAAAATCAAATGCCTCAGATCTGATTGAGGAGGGGAATTTATATTGGATGAATTCTTTGACTTTTGTGAACAGCATGGAATAAAAAGGGAATTCTCCATTGCAATAACACCTCAGCAAAATGGTGTAGTAGAAAGGATGAACATAACAGTTCAAAAAATGCATCTAGCCATGCTAGATGAATCTGGAACTCCTGCAACCTTCTAGGGTGAAGCTGCATTCACTGTCGTGGCTATTCTCAACAAAGAAAATACCCAGGTAAATAGCACTCAAACTCCACATGAACTTTGGTATGGTAAGACTCCTACTGTAAAATACTTTAAAGTTTTTGGAAGAAAATGTTTTATCAAAAGGATTGATGAAAAACTTGGTAAGTTTGAACCCAGAGTAGATGAAGGTATTCTTCTTGGTTATTCTTCTAGAAGTAAAGGATATAAATGTTATAATAAAATACTTGGGAAAATTGTTGAAAGCATTGATGTTGTAGTTGATGAAGCGTATAGAAATCCAAAACAAATAAAATCAATAGAATATTATAACAATGAGGAACATGGGGATTACTTTCCCACATCAAATCAAAATTATATTGAAGAATAAACCAATGAAGCACCAGAAGAAGATATAATGGTAGAAGAAAAGACTTCTTCCAGGTATGTTAAGAAAAATCATCCAAAAACTCAAATTTTAGGAGAAAGGGAGGCTGGTGTACAGACAAGAAGAACTATTACAGGGACCTCAAGCTATCTAGCATTATTATCCTCCACTGAAACTCAAAATGAAAATGAAGCATACAAAGATGAATGTTGGGTCAAGGCCATGGATGAAGAACTTGAGAAAATTGAAAAGAATGACACTTGGGAATTAGTTCCTAGACCTCGTGATAAAAATATTATAGGAACTAAATGGATATTCAAGAACAAGCTGAATGAAAATGGAAAAGTCATTAGAAACTAGGTCAAACTTGTTTGTAAAGGGTATGCTCAACAATAAGGTATAGATTTTGAAGAAACTTTTGCACCTGTTTCCAGACTTGAAGCCATAAGAATGTTTTTTGCTCTTTCCAGTTTTCGGAAATTCAAAGCATCCCAAATGGATGTAAAATCACCTTCCTCAATGGAGATTTAGAAGAAGAAGTTTATATTGAACAACAAGAAGGATTCATTCTTGGAAATGATGCAAAACTTGTATGCAAACTCAAAAAGGCTCTCTATGGTCTGAAACGGGCTCCAAGGGCTTGGTATTACCGCCTTGACAAATATCTACACCAACAAGGTTTTACAAAAGGTTCTACAGATAGCAATTTATATACAAATCTTGAAAATAATAAATTGCTAATTATTATTTTTTATGTTGATGATATCATTTTTGGTAGCAATGAGGAATCCATGAGTCAGAATTTTGCTTCAGTAATGCAACAAGAATTTGAAATGTCCTTTCTTGGTGAACTTGCCTATTTTCTTGGTCTACAAGTTCAGCAAACTAAAGATGGTATTTTTCTCTCACAAACCAAATATCTCAAGCAGATCTTGAAAAAGTACAGAATGGAGGATTCTAAACATGTATGTAATCCAATGGTAACAGGATACAGTCTCAGCACAAATGATGAATCAGAAGCAGTACATCAACCAACTTACAGATCCATGACTGGCAGTCTACTTTATCTTATAGGTACTCAACCTGACATCATGCATGCAATAGGAATAGTTGGAAGATTCCAAGCAAATCCAAAGGAATCACACCTTCAAGCAGTCAAAAGATTTTTCAAATATCTTCAAGGAACTCAGGACTTTGGACTATGGTATCCTAGAGATGCAGATCTTACTCTTCATGCATATACAGATGCAAATTGGGCAGGAAGTGTTGATGATAGAAAAAGCACTAGTGGTGGTGCATTCTATATGGGTTCCAGGTTAGTGTCATGGTTCAGCAAGAAACAAATTTCAATTGCTTTATCTACAGCTGAAGCAGAATATGTGGCTGTTGCATCTTACTGCACACAACTACTTTGGATGATGCAAACTTTGCAAGACATTCAGATCACATGTACTCCACCCATCTCCATTCTATGTGATAATACAAGTGCCATCAGTATTTCAAAGAATCCAGTCGTGCACTCCAAGACCAAGCACATACCGATCAAGTACCATTTTCTACGAGAACAAGTGCTTGAACAAAAGGTCAAATTGGAGTATGTCCCCTCCAAAGAATAGGTTGCTGATATATTCACTAAACCACTACCCAAAGAAACATTTGAATATCTCAAACAAAAGCTGGGAGTTGTTGATGCATCATCCTGTTGTTCAATCTAGTCTTTCAGAGGAAGTTTACTACACGCTGGTTTCATGAAGTATATGTGTGGGTACATGCAAGTTGCCTTGTCTGAAAGCGCGTATATGTTTTTCTAACAAAAAAAACAGTGGTAGCACAGGTTCAGGGGGAGCGTTCACATTCCACATTGTTGGCATTATGGTTGTTGAACTAAGTTATTTCTTAGTTTCATTAGTCATTAGTGTGATATAAATTCTTCTGTCATGGTCTATATTTCAATGAGTTCTATTGGTCATATGATGTATTTTATTTCCCCAATATCCTTGGGATGAATGATGTAATAATTGTTGTATTTTTGTCATGTATAAATTTTTGTATATCCCCACTTGGATGGGCAGATGAGTCAAATATGGTGTATACCCACTTGGTTGGGTGATTGATGTATGTATGATTTCGTGGTCATAGGGAGGTCATACTCACTTTGTTGAGTTATAGTGTCATGTTATTATTGAATCATCTCTCTGCAGACTCGACATGTACTTAGGGGGAGTATGGATAGCATCATTCAAAGGAGGAGAGTAGAGTGGTCGACCCTTTGCCCTTGATGCCAAAGGGGGAGAGTATTTTGGTATTTTGGTGTTGTATGGCATCTCTAACTGTCTTTATAGCTTGCAGTATTCAACACCATCATGGTTGCCATCAAGTCCAAGGGGGGAGATTGTTGGCATTATGATACAATTATTGTCCTTGATGGAAACTCTATAGGTCAACTAAGTTTTGATAAGAGGCTAACAAGAATATTCAAAGGCAATAGGGTAGTGGTACAGAGGATCAGGAAGATGGAACTAAGGTCTATTGATTAGAATAAATAAGTTGAAGGAAGAATATGATGTAAGAGCAGTTTAAGAGATACATGTAGGTTCACTTAGTCCAAGCAGTGTATACACGCAGTTACTCAGAACAAAAATAGCGTATAACATACACACGCACTCCTATAGAAGGAAAAGCACATACATGTTGAAAACCATGGTTTTGGTCCGAGGTATTTGGTCCAAGGTATCTCTGGACCATGATATTGACCCTAGCTATTTAGTCCGAGGTATTCAGTCTGTGGTATTTGATCCAATATATTGGTCCTAAGTGGATTCGGTCCATGGTATTGAGAAAGGACAAAAACTATATAAAGAAGAGATGATCATAAGGCCAAGTGTGCAAGTGAATAAGATTCTAAGGAATACTTCTATCTAAAGTATATTTTATGTTGCAGGGTTATGTTTGGGACTCGATCTAAAATATTTATGTGCACCTTGAGTTCAATATTGGATCAGGATCATGAGACCTGAAATGACTTATTCTTGAATGATGTGATATTGGTTGAGGCTAGATCTAATGTTTTGTGTCTATTTTATCCGTTATCTATCATGATCTGGGTTTGTCTGAAGTCTGGAATTGCATAAAAGTTTTGAGTCAATATTTGCAGATCTGTACGTAGGTTCGTCTCGGCAAAAGAGCATATATACGCAGGTTCTGTTCTTTCAAGCAGCGTATACAAAAGAAAGGCTTGATGTTCAGAGATGACTGATCTATTAGATCAGTATTGTTGATTTATTGCTTCTGCTATTTTACTATTGTCTGTCAACGAAGTCTTCTTAGATCTGAATGTAAATATGAATGCATAAGGAGGTCGATATTTGATTGATTGTATAAGTGAGAAGAAGTGTTTTCTGTTGCTTGCCTATGTAAAGTTCTGTGAGTTGACAATAGATGTTTAGTACACACTGGTTGGTACAGTTTGTGATTCAGATATTTTATGATTCAAAATCTTTAGAGGTATACGCAGGTTGGGCTGAAGGAAGTAGCGTATACACACAGGTTTTCTTCATTGAAGTAGCATATATAGTTTGACACATGAATTTTTCAGGGTTCAGTTGGTTATGAATGTTGATATAGGTTTCTGGGTTCAACATAGTGTTTTGATGACAGTGATCTGATTGTTTTAGGTTAACTTCATGTTGGTTGATGAAATTTGAGTTTCTAAATTTCTGATGGGTTATTGATGAGTCAAGGTCTTCATATCTCTTGATATGTGCCAGGAGCATCCAGTCTAAAAATTCATGGAACATGGTACCTGGTGGAAGAGAGGAGTTTTCTATAGGTTGGCACCTACGTACTAGTAAATATATTGGCTAGTACAAGAGCTAGGGGGTTGTAGCTCCCTTCCAATAGAAGCTGGAGAACGAGAGAAGGTTGTAATCTTTTGCAGGTAGATGCCTATGTACTGGTATGAATCTACATCAGTACAATATTGTAAACATATTTTCTTATTATTAAAAGAAGACAAAGACGACGATAGCAGGTGGTTTTCACCCACATTGGGTTTCCACCTTAAATCTGTTGAAAATAATACTGAGAGGGGGGGTGAATCAGTATTATCTAGTCCTTTTAACAATTCTTCCTTATTTATACTTTGAATTATTTTTGCATATCAGTACCATAAAAAATGAGCATGAACAAGAAAAACAGACAGTCACATCAAAGAACACCAGATATAAGGTGGAAACCCAATGTGGGTGAAAACCACCTGCTGCAATATGTCTCTATCTTCTTTCAAATTAGAAACTCCTTTTACAATGGTCTTGTACTGGTGCAGTCCTTTACCAGTACGCAGGCTGCAACCTGCAGAGAGCTACAACTCTCTCTCGTTTTCCAGTCTCTCCTGGAAGGGAGCTACAACCCCCTACTTCTTTTCTTTCAAGGACCACTTTTCATAAATTTTCAAACTGGATCCATAAACATCAAATGATCATCAAGTACCAGTAAGTCACCCAGATAACCAGATCCACAATAACAGAAAACTAAACCCAGAACACCTTCTGCGGCGTCTCCTACGGCGCCTCCTGTGGCGCCTCTGTGGCACCTCCTGCGGCACCTCCTGCGGCGCCTCCTGCGGCGTCTCCTGCGGTGCCTCCTATAGCATCTCCTGCGGCGCCTCCTGTGGCGTCTCCTGCGGTGCCTACTGCGGCGTCTCCTGTGGCGCCTCCTGTGGCGTCTCCTATGGCGCCTTCTGCGGTGCCTCCTGCGGCGTCTCCTGCGGCGCCTCCTGTGGCGTCTCCTGTGGCGCCTTCTGCGGCGTCTCCTGTGGCACCTCCTGTGGCGTCTCCTGCGGCGCCTCCTGCGGCGCCTCCTGCGGCGTCTCCTGCGGCGCCTCCTGCGGCGTCTCCTGCGGCGCCTCCTGCGGCATCTCCTGCGGCGCCTCCTGCGGCGTCTCCTACGGCGCCTCCGCACTTCCGCAGCTGCAGCGCTCGAGAGATCACCCTTCACAGATTCGCTTTCCACTTCACTTTCATATAGATCGAGCTTTTGAAACAATAACCCAATATTTCAGATCTTAAGATATTCAACCCAAAAGCATACACAAGCCAAATGATCTCCTTTGCTTTATATAGGCAAGCTCTTCCTCAAATCATGGACCAATACCACGGGCCAAAACCATAACAAACCAATACCATCAACTCAATACTAGGGATCAACAAGTCTGTCGAGATCCCATGGTCCAAAAACCATAGGTTCAAATTCCAAGGACTAACTACCATGGACCAAAGGTAAGTTTTCCCACATGAAATAAACTTTTCTCTGCAATAAAATTCCGTGAACTTTTCTCCACATGAAATAAACTTTATAAACTTTTCTCTGCATAAAATTCCGTGAACTTTTCTCCGTACTTCTTAATTCTCATCATATTGAGAGCCATGCCATAGGTGTTGCCATCAAGTACAACATCTGTAAATATAACCATACCAGAAACATAATGCCAACAATCTCCCCCTTTGGACTTGATGGCAACCTCAAAAACTATCAGCGACATTCTCCCCCTTTGACATCAAGGGCAAAGGGTTATGCTCCCCCAAGAACATGCTCCCCCTGAATATGAACCAGATCTGCAAAGAAGAACCATAATCCACCAGACACCATAAATGACCAAGAAAGAGATAGAGACATATTGCAGCTATATTCAGACCAGCTCCCATGATCTCCTTTTGTACATCCTCCATAATGCCAACAATGCATTATATTCTCCCCCTGAACCTGTGCCACAACCCAGCACATGTACGCATATACCTCAGATGAATCATGCGTACAACCAACAATCAGAAGAGTCTCAACAATAAGATGATGCATCAACAACCCCCAACTTTTGCCTGAGGTATTCAAAAGTCTCCCTGGGCAATGGTTTGGTGAGAATATCAGAAACTTGTTCCTTAGAAGGAACATACTCCAACTTGACCTTTTGTTCAAGCACTTGTTCCCAGAGAAAATGATACTTGATTGGTATGTGCTTGGTTTTTGAATGCATGACGGGATTCTTTGAGATGCTGATTGCACTTGTGTTATCGCATAAGATAGAGATAGGTGGTGTACAAGTGATTTGAAAATCCTGCAAGGTCTGCATCATCCAAAGGAGTTGAGTGCAGCAAGATGCAGCAGCAACATATTCCGCTTCCGCTGTAGACAAGGCAATTGAACTATGTTTCTTGCTGAACCAAGATACTAATCTGAAACCCATAAAGAAAGCACCACCACTTGTGCTCTTCCTATCATCCACACTTCCGGCCCAATCTGCATCTCTATAAGCATGAAGTGTGAGATCTGTATCTCTAGGATACCATAAGCCATAATTTTGTGTCCCTTGAAGATATTTGAAAATTCTCTTCACTGCCTGAAGATGAGTCTCCTTTGGATTTGCCTAAAATCTTCCAACTACTCCTACTGCATGCATGATGTCCGGTCAGGTACCTGTCAAATAAAGTAGACTTCCAATCATAGATCTATAGGTTGGTTGATGTACTGCTGCAGATTCATCATTTGCACTGAGGCTACATCCTGTGACCATGGGTGTACATACTGGTTTTGCATCTTCCATGCCATATTTCTTCAAGATCTGTTTGAGATACTTGGTTTGAGATAAAAAGATTCCTCCTTCCTTTCGTTGGATTTGCAAACCAAGGAAATATGTCAGTTCTCCCAGCAAGGACATTTCAAATTCTTTCTGCATGACCAAGGCAAAGCTTTGACTCATGTCTTCTTCATTGCTGCCAAAAATAATGTCATCTACATACACAACAAGTATTAGCAATTTGTCATTTTCAACTTTTATATAAAGATTGCTATCTGCTGATCCTTTTGAAAAACCTTGTTGATGAAGATATTTGTGCAAACGATAGTACCAAGCCCTTGGAGCTTGTTTGAGCCCATAGAGAGCCTTTTTCAATCTGCATACAAGATTTGG